>JAQZBX010017453.1:0-35535 GCA_029593785.1 Cabassous unicinctus | reverse complement strand
ATTCCATGGCATAATATTTAAGGATGTCAAGTTTAAGAGTGAATATTAACCAAGTACTTGCACCCTGTTCTGTGGGGAATTAATGCGTTTCCGGTTGTACGCAGAGGAGTTGAACATTGTTAGGCAGAAATATATATGTATGCTTGTCTGTTATTGTTTTTACTTAGAGACTAAGTATGGTTTAGGGTAATGTGTATGGGTGCCGAGTTGACAAGGGGTGGACTGTAATGGTTAGGCTAATGTGTCAACTCGGCCAGGTAATTGTGTCCAGGTGTTTGTTCCAACAAGCCCTGGGCTAATTGTAATACAAGAGCATTTATGGACTTCAATCACCACTGAGTTTACTGAGTGGATGGCTGATTACATCTGCATCAATCAGGGAGATTACATCATCAATGGCTGGCGCTTTTATCCAATCAGTTGAATGGCTTAAAAGGGAAGTGATTTCAACATTCAGAGAGAATTTCCCAGCTCTTCCTTGGACAGGCAACTTCTCCCAGAAACTCATCAACGACCCTTCGTTGGACTTTCATTGGAGCCACTGGTTTGCAGCCTGTCTGTGGAGCCTGGACTTGTGCATCCCCACGGTTGCATGAGAGACTCTTTTAAAATCTCATATCATTGACGGATATCTCCTGTTGATTCTGTTTCCCGAGAGAACCCTGACTAATACAAGTGGTGATCATTATTTTGCATGGATTTGAATTTGCATCTGGATTTATTGCTTTCAGCCTGAAGAACTTCATTTAGTACTTTTTGTAAGCTGAGTTTGCTAGCAATGAGTACTTTCCATTTTTGTTTACAGGGCAATGTCTTCTGGTCTTCACTGCTATTAATGAGAAGTCAGCTGCTAATCTTGGAACTCTCACATACAAGATGAGTACATTTTGCAGCTTTCAAGATTATCTGTGTCTTTGTCTTTCCACATTTTTACTATTATGTGTTTAGAGGTGGATATTTTCCTGTTTATTCAATTTGAAACTTGTTGAGCTTCTTGAATATGTAGGGGTTTTTCCCATCAAATTTTCAAAGTTTTCAGTTATGTCTTCAAATGGTTTTTAATACTCCTTTCCCTCACTCCTGTACTTCCAGTACTCCCATTACATAAGTGTTGATGTATTTAATGTTTATCCATTTCTCTGAGATGGTGTTCATTTTTCTTCATTATTCTTTCTCTTTGTTCTTCAGATTACATAATCTCTTCTGATTCAATTCACATCCACTCATTATTTCACCTACCAGTTCAGATATACTGTTGAGTCTCAATGTCAGAATTTCCATTTGTTCTTTTGTATAATTTCTATCTCTTTGTTGTCTTCCTACTCTCTTTTACTTCTTATGCATCGTTTCCTTTAGTTCTTTGAATACATTTACAATGATTACTTTGAAGTCTTTGGTTGTTAAATTCAGCATTTTGTCCAAATATTTTTATTGCTTCCTTTTTTTCTTGGTAAGGCTCTACTTACCTGCTTCATTTACATGTCTCGTGAGTTTTTGCTTGACACGGAACATTTATATAACACAGGTATAAACTCTAGATACAGATTCCCCATCTGGGGCTTCTTTTTGTTGATGTTGTAGCTGTTTGCTTATTTATTTGTTTTATGACTTGTCTTGACTGTTTCCATGAAGTCTATTTCCCCTGCAGTGTAAAGCGCTGGTGTTGCTTCTTAGTGGGCACAGCTTTGAGCATGTATGAAGTCACTTGGGTTAACAGTGGCTTTAGCTGGACTCTTTGACAATCTCTTTCCCTGATCTCTCTAGTATCTAGAATCTGTTAGTATCACATGCATTGTTAGATTCCAATAATTGTCAGCTGATTATTCTACTGCTTTTGACATTGTCCTGGGAGAACACTTTCCTTCATGGTGTGATACAGTTCCTTCCAGGCTGCTTTGCAAACATAGTTTTTGAGGTCAGACTATGGGGTTTTATCTAACCTCAGGAGACATAAACTTAGCTATCTCTTTACTTGGTATCTCTGTGTTAAACTACCTGGTCTAAAGTTTAGTTCACTCTTAAGAGGTTATCAGCTTTTCTTTAATTTCTTGAACAAATTCATTTTGAGAAAACAAGCAAAACTTAACCAAAATTTCTTTGTGATATACAAGATACATATGCTGCATAAGCAGCAGCACAAATCTGAAAAATATTTTTTACACAATGGCAGTAAGAGGACTAATATCTTCTTTTAAGGTTTATGCTCTCCTTTCCCCCATTACTTATCCTTCATTTAGCATGTAAGGTCTTGTTGCCATAGTTACTAATATCAATCACACACTTAGAAGAGAATCAGAACAGGAACTCTGTCTAAGATAAGAAAATATATTATATTCAAAATAAAGGAAAAATCACTGCTCTGAAGTACACTTATATATAACAATTTTCCTTTCTGCCATTGTATTTCTTTCTTCCCTGAGAGGACATAGCGTTTGAAATATGCAGTGACCCCAAAAGGTTGCAAGATTCAAAGAACTTTAAGTTGCTTTCTTAAAAGAGTCCAGCTTGGAAAACAATTAATGTGACAATATTTCCAACTACAATCATATTTTGAAGTAAGTGATAAGGAAGCAAGAAATATGCTTCAAGTTAAGGAAGAGATTATTTTCCAAAATCTTAATTATAATACATTTTTTATTTCATTAATATGGAAAGACAAAATTCTGATGAATATTTTGGTAGCAATCATATTTGTCTACTCAACAATACTCAGTTGGCATTTCATCAAAGAATAAATGAAATACAGTATATAAATAGCATTTCAAAAGCAAGATTACTGTATATGACTCTGCACAGTACGTAGCCTATTCCATAAGGTCATTTTGAACTAAATGAAAAGGTAATAGCTGACCTGATATGGGATTTGATGCTACTCTTAGCAGTATGATGCCACATATTATATTGCAAGAGATGCACCATTTAAAAGGTTTTAAATTGCTTTCTTTCTCTTTTTCTGGCAAAAGAACATACAGAGTAAAGATTGCTTTTAAAAACAACTTGAACATTTTTTATAACCAACTCTACAGCAATAAGTCATATCACAGAACACATTAAGGCTTTGCAACTAAAATCCACCTACTCAATTTCCTTCATTTGCATTCTATACATTAAATATGAAAGACCTTAATGTATCAGAAATTATTTGCATTCATATTAATCAACACCTTGAAATATATATTTGTATTTATAAATAAATATTTATTTTTTACACATATATATATTTACACACATAGTGGTACAGAATTTTGTAGATCACAAGGTATAACATATATATTTGAATCTGACTCTTCTCTGAATCCTGTTATATGTAATGTTTATTACATGGCTTAAGTAAATATTAACTGATTGATTGATTTGTCAAAGGACATTTGGAAATTTAACATGTTCACAACTCTAGGAACAAAAATATATTTTAAATTGAGTAGAAAGAGCTCTGCTTTAAATCTCTAGATTATCTGCAACTGGCATTGATTTATTTACTTCAACAATGCAAAATTTTAGATCTTCTAACCTGCTTGCCATTTTAACTTCTATTTTCATATATGCAATGATTAATTTATTGTTACAACCCAGGGTTTCAATATTTACTCAAAGTCAGAATGTTCAAATTAACACATAGGGCACCCCAAATCCCCCCTGCCTATCCCTTGCCACACAAACACACCCCCACCTGGAAAACTTATTGCAGATCTCAGCAGAGAGTAGTCCGCATTTAGGTACTCATACAAAAAATCAGAGCGTGATATCAATACTGCCCTCTCTTTATCTCTCCTCACAATAAGCAATTGTTTAATTCCACCCCCTAAATATTCTCAAATCTATGTTTCCATCTACAGCACCATGACACTAGTGTGAGATGTCATCTTCTTCCACTTAAACCTCTGCAATAACCCTAACTGAACTGATCTGCCCTGTCCTCTCTTGAAACCTTTCATTTGATTTATCACTAATATCACAGCAATCTTTAAAAAATATGATTCTGGTCAGAGCAATTTCCTGCTTAAATCTTTACAATGGCTTTTTCTTTCTGCTACAAGACCTTGCCCAAACAGATTACTGATTTTATTTCCAAACTCACTTACCTTTGTTTCCACAGCCACCTCCTTTAACGTCTCAACAAATACATGCTTCACATTCTCATACTTTCAGATCCCTCCTCTGGTAGGCAGGCTTTGGCCTCTTCCTTTCATAGGCTATTTTCTTTTCATCATTACTCCTTAAAATAATTTTCCCCAGAAAGTCTTCCTTAAACTCTACACTCTCCTTGTTATTTTCTCAATCTGATTATACAAATTTTAATATAAATCCTTATTTTCATAAATATTCTTAATATGTACTACTTATAATACCCACTATGCCTCTTGAGGTCTTGGACTAAGCCTTTCCTGTTAATCACTTAATACTTAGCACCCAGTAGAGTACCTACTAATGAGTAAATACTCAATAGTGAATGAATAAGTCCTCCAGTCAACAGCAGATTAGGTGGGGAGAGGTGTCAGGGGAGGTGGTACAAGTGAGAATAATTACAAATGAAATTGATTTTTCATAAAATGGGAATATATGTAGAGTTACTCTAGCCCCCTAATTATAATAATCATTACTTAAAATGTGTATTTTCTCTCAATTCTACTTAACTTTTATTAATGTACTAATGCTGAATACTAATGATAGGGAACAAAAAGCTCTCTTGTTTGATTTCTTGAGACAGAGATGAACTGATATTTGGACAAACAGCTTAAAGCAAGGCAAATAACTTCCCTTCTCACAAGTATCTGACTCCAAGCTGTTTCTCAGTAAACACTGGAGGTTCTAGGATAAAGAAGTATAAGCACTGTTTACAACTTAATTGGAATTACAAGCATAACAAGTCAATTCAGTGAGCAGTTTATTGAATACCTGGATAGAGAAGACCCTGTGATAGTGTTTGTGGAGGTACAAAGGAGATTAAAGCACACATACACTGGTTGTGCAGTGGCTATTATGGGATGACATGTCCTCTGATTCCAACAACAGTGCTTCTCATAATGGCTCTCTTTTACTGCATGCTGATTCTCTCAGCCCATCTGCCCACATGGGTATCCTTTACTATGTTTTAAATATTCTTATAAGGAGTACGTATATTGGCGGGACTACAATATGAAAGGAGAGTCATTGTAGACCTACGGTTACCACAAGCAAGTTTTGTGATTTCTGAATGTGTAAAATAAAGATTTAATACTCCTTATCTGTAAGACCTCATTTAGCACTATAACCTTATGTTTTAATGATATATACATTACATGTTAAAAAATGTAACAAACTCCGTCTTGTCAAACATAAAGACCTCCTCCCTAAAATTGTGCCTATAATTTAGAGAGTCAAGGGAAGAAAAGTAGAACATTTTGCAGTAACCCTTTCTTCTCAAAATCCTATAGATTTATACCAATCCTGAAACAGTGTGGACATTGGAACTGTGTGAAGATCAATGGAGGCCTCATAAAGAATCATAAAGGAGGCTACATTTTCATTTTGGGAGAGAAGTGAGAGTGATTACAAATGAAATTGATTTTTTTAATAAAATGGGGACATATGTAGAGTTCTTCTAGTCCCCCTAATTATAATATTAATTACCTAAACTTTGTATTTTCACTCAATACTACTTGCTTCTATTAAAAGTACTAATTTGAAAACTAACGGTGGGGAGCATAAAGATCTTTTCTTTGATTTCTTGAGACAAAGATGAACATATTTTTCTTACTTTTGATATTTCTCTTTGCCATTAAAAACAACTCAGACACATGTTTCAGAACTTCATTGCTCTGAATAACTTATTCCCAGTTATTTAGTATTCTACCTTGTGGCTGCCCTTTGATGCAACAGATTTCAATCTGGCAATTGTAGCAAGATCTCATCTTTCCTACTGGGATCTATTCAAAATGATTTTTCTGCTCTTACCTCCAAATTTATGGAATTATCTATGTGGTATATATCTTGTCCTTTTGGGTTTTAAGTATCATTTCCACTTTATAATTTATAATTCATTTTGTTTTGCTTTTCTCAGAGGTAAAACAAGATCATTTCTGTGCTCTTTAAAATCATAAAATTGCTAAATCTGGTAGTAGCTCCTGTTTATGAAGTGCATAAAGTCCCTCTGGAATAATATGTGCTTTGCATGTATAACCTTGTTGAATACTCACAGAAATTTTGGGGTGTAAAATCATCATTTTTTAAGGAATAAAAAAGACAGAGTATGAAGTAACTAGTCTAAGGTATTAGAGCTAGTAAGTAGTAGTGGGTTATATCCAGGACTCTCTAATTCTAGTGACAGAGGTCTGAATTATTATGCCATAAGTACAATTTCACTGCAGCATGGAGAAATGGTTCTTATGATTTGTAGAGAGGGAAGACTATTTTTGAATGATGCACCATTACGTATGTGAAGTTACAGTAAATGTACCTTCAACCAATATGTAATTGAAGTGACTTATTTGCTTTATGAAAATGATTTTATTAAGAATGCCACCTGCTTAAGTGATCAGGGCAAATTTTCAAAGGGCAATTACAAATTATAAGAAGCTTGATTTGAACATTTTTCTGCTTTCAATCCAGTGCATTTCTCGTAACATCATGTAACATGGTCTCCCAAGAATCATCACCCCTTGAACATGCCTGAGTTCTCATAGAAATTTCCTGTCAAATTTGTCTTTTTATTATCTCCATTTAAATAATTTGTTCTTGGTTCAGAACCACATTGGAAGATAAAAAGTCAACTAAATAATGTTTGTATGTTAATGGCAGGCATTAGTTTACTATCTTGTGTTAATGTTATTCAAGAAAAAAATCTTTCAAATAAAGGATTTTAACTTAAAGCAATGGTATGTACAAAGTGGATATTCAGTAAATGTTTAATAATTGGCTAGTTTGTGGTAGAATTTCAGAGGTTGGCAGCTGGAAATAGCAATAGATTTTCTTTTCCATGATGTGTGGCAAACAGCTAAGAAAGAGAGAGTTAACATTTTCTCCCAGATCTGAGGATTGTTTCTTGACCAGATAAATAAAGATAATCTCTCTCTTTGTGGCAAATGTTGGTTAGGTTTGCTTATAGTTCATTATCAAAAATTATGGTTTCATAAGCTCAGCTTTTTCTCAGCTCTGATGCAGAACCATTACATGTACTGTATCCATCTCAACATCCTTGTATTACCTCCTGGAGCCTGGAGGATAAGGGGAACTGATGAAGTTCATGCTGTTTACTGTACCATGAATAATAAAGTCTTTGTCTGATGTAGGTGTGTCATGTCTTCCAACAGCCAACATGAAACTATTGCAGGCTAACTTGTTAGCTTGCAAGTAGAGTAAATCTCAGCTCCTTCATTTTTCTTGACACCCACCTTTTTGGAAACGGATCTTGTGCCAATCATGAACTAAGCTTTGAGAATAGTTAACATCTGCACTGTCTACTTCTTCTACCCTAGCTTTCTGTATATTTGAAAGTCTAACTAAGTTGAGATGTTGGCTATTTTTAAATAATTGTTGCTTTAAAAAATGAAATTGAAAAGCAATAATGGAACATTTTTAGAGAGTAAATTAGATTCATACTTTTAAGAAAATCCAGTTAAATTTAAATCGAGGAGTTTCTATTGCAAAATTTATATATTCCTTTTAATATTTTGAATGGTAAAGTTTTTCAGGTAATTTAGTATCCATATTAATGGTTTTCAAATGATTTTCAATTTTTGCTAAGATATAATACACAAAACGGAAATGTAAGCAGTGTACAGGGGCCAAATTAATTTCCATCTATATACCACTTATCTTATTTCCTCCAGAAATAAGAATTAAAAATGGAATTTAAAATGTGGTGTAGAAACTTTTAGTCCCTACCCACTTTCCAAATTTCTCAAAATTTCTTCTAGTTGCATGCATACAGGAAGAGATTGAAGGAAAACATAAAGATATAACTGTTTCTATATCCCCTTTTGATTGTGAACTATGTGATAAAAGTAAGCATGCAAGACCGTGACATAATCGCCTTCCACTCTTAAATTATGTATAATTGTGAATGAAGCCCAATCCAGTGAATGTAGAATTGATTTTTGTCTCTGCCAAGAAGTAGCATTTACAAACACTGTTGGGATATTGAGACCACAGGATATGCTCTCAGTGGTGGAGGTTACAAAACGTTCAATTCACAACAGTTGCCTAAGGCAGATGTTCAGATATTACTAGGGTCATGGCAGAGGGAAAAACAGAAAAGTGATTTTTAACCCATAGATGAGCCTCTTTCATTTTTATTGAGTTTTTTCATACTAGCTTCTCATTTATCCCAGAGATTTTATTTTAAAAGACTCATGCATGTGCATAATATTTAAGTTTTACTTCTCTTTATGTCTTGAACTAAAGAATTCATTACAATTCCTGATGTCAGAGGGGATAAAAATTCAATGCTTACTTAATTAGAAAAGAATAATAGGGGATTTGGATATTCTCCAATGATAAGCAAGCAGAGATACAGACTCGAACCTCCCTGTCTGGCCATTCTATTACTAAAGCGTTTAAGTATTTTTTACCACCTGCTAAATGGTTACTATCTCAATTCCCAAAACCTTCCATCAGGAAACTTGTGCCTTCCTCTGACTTATTAACTAAAAAGAAATTTGGGGGAGGAATATGTTTTATTTAATGCCAAATAGTAAATTCAAAATAAGTATTTACTGAAAGCAACTAAAAACTGTAAAATAATTTTACATTCATTCTAAGATCCAACCAGTGGCAAAAACCCAGAGATCTGAGGCAGTTGAGAGGATGAGTAGTGATTTTGTTAACCTTCTGTAGCTGGTGGTATAAAAGTTGAAGGACATCGAATATTACGAGTTGAGGCCTTGGACACCTGATGATTAATGTTGAGACTTCTTAAGGCTATATCCTAGGACAATGAAAAGACAAAATTATTCTGACCCTCAGAAGAACTGAAGCCTGTTTGGGAGACTTAGAAACTCTCAAGGTTTGATACTGTATTGAAGTGATCCTACATTGCCCCAGGTGACTGGCAGAAGAATTAAAAAAAAAAAAGCAAAACCTTGCATCTAGAGGAAGATACTGTCAGCTTACTTATCGATTTTTTCCTCAAAAATATTTTACATTTAATACCTAGTGCAAGGTTAAAGGTAATATAAAGAGACAGGTCCTGGACAAGGACTGTCTCCTAAAACCAACAACAGAACCACAGTTACCTCAGAAGATGTGATCACCTAAGAGAGAATATATACCAATTATGTTTGATATAGTCCTGAAAATGAAAATTGAACTTTTAAATTTCATCAAAGATCTGTGAACTATAAAAGTAGCATTGTAATTGGAAACAAGAGATCAAAGAAATGTATAATACTATAATCAAAATTTGGGATTTATTGGCCATTTCATCAGAATAGACACACCTGAAGATGTATTTAGTGAAATAGAAGAAAGATCATAATGCATCTTGGAAAGACACATTAATGGAAAATATTAAATGTAGGGTTTTAAACAAAATATGATTGAATAAGAAAGTCTACATATTTTTAAACTGAGTGTTAGGAAAAGATAATAAAAGGAATGAATGGGGCATAAGAAATATTTTTAGAGATTTTAGTTGACAATTGAACTTTTTTTCCAAAACCATCAACTTGCTCTTATCTTAAAGAAGATATTCTAACATGCCCCATTCCAGTGAACCCCTGGACATTTCACCTGAACTTTTCCAGGTTTATAATCTCCCACTCTCTGGCATGCCTGTGCCTTTCTAAAATACCTGAAATGCCATGCCTTCTCTTTGCCAAATTCAATTAAACTGAGATTTTCATTGCAGTGGATCAGCACGAAGTTTATGTGGAATATCTTGCCCATGGTCAAAGAGCAAATATTAATGGTAGACTTGGGATTCAATACAGACATCTCTGTCCTTACAAATCCATATGTTTAAGAGAGGAAAGTGCTCAACATAATCTTAATATTTAGAAGACTTTAATTTGAATGACTATTTTCAAACATTCATGTGTTCTTTCATTCATTAATCTATTGAAAAGAAACTGTTAAGCCTGAGAATCAAGAAACAGACAATAAAGAACATGTGTCCTCCTTCTCTGAGCTTTAGTATAAGATATATAAAATATTACCTAAGGTACTGGTTGAATTACCTTGTACAGGCAAGATAGACTCAACATTTGTTTTCATGTCAATACTGAAAACACCTGTACAACAAGAGTATGAAAACATGCTGATGGTTTCAGGAAAGAGCAGGGTAGGCACCCAAGCCAGTGAAAAAATGGCTTGAGTGGCTTAAGAGGGAGTGAGAATAAGTGACTCTGGTTTTTATCGTGGTTAGTGAGTAGAGCCCAGGTTTGCTTGGTTTGAACTTCCTAACAGCATGAAGGGAGGAAACAACTGCATTTTCTTATAAGCTTGCCCTGAAGTGGGACAGAAAGGGAAGATGGAGGTGTAGCTTGGAAGCTTTCAGGAGTCAAACAGGAAAAATGAAGTCAGACTCTTTATAACAGGTACACCACTATGTTTGATGAGTGTTTTACAAAGTTACTCTATTGGAGTTAAAAAGGACTTTTTGCCAAATCCTTTAAATCCATGTTAAAGATTTTACTTCTACCTAAATGCCATAAGGAGCGTTTAAGCAATCTTAAGAAAAAGAAAGAAGTTAGCAGATGTTCACTTTTAAAATATCATTTTCACTGCCATGCAAAAAATGGATACTCCTCAAACAGCTGGTATAGCAACTGAGTTTAAAAATGACAGCACTTTAAACTCAGGTAAGAAACAGTGGTAATAAAAGGGATTGCAGAACTATTTGAAAGTAGAATAAAATATACAGAATTATTTATTAATTTGAGGGTGGGTTCATGATGAAATGGAAAAGGGTAAGAATAACTTCTAAATGAGGCACTATCATGGCAAACTAGTCACGAATGACTAAGGTGACAGTCATGAATTAAGTCTCAAGAAAAAAAAAGTTGTGGGAAAATAAGTTCAATTTTATTCCTAGTGGGACTGTGCTACCAGAGAGACATCAGAATGGAGCACTAAAATCAGAATTTGGAAATGTGTGCATGAATTTCAGTAGATATCTAGGCTGGATGGTCAAAATTTTAGTTTATCAATAAACTGATACTAATTAAATCCATGGGGATGACAAAGGTAGCCTGTATATTAATTATATCTTGTTTCACAGCAGGTTAGTTCAAAACTTAGTGACTGAAAATAACAACATTTACTATTTCACGGTTTCTATGGGTCAAGAACCTGGTGTGACTTAGCCGATTGATTTAGTTCTGTGTCTCTCACAAAGGTGCAGTCATCTCAAGTATCTACTGGGAAGCATTTGTTTCCTAACTGACTTATGTGGTGGTTGGCAGGATTTAGTTCCTTGCCGGCTGTTGAACTGAGGCTTCAGTTTTTCACAAGCTGTTGGTCAAAGGCTTCCCTCAGTTCCTTGACACATCTTCCTCTCCATATAGCATTGCATAACACGACAGCGTGCTTCTTCAGAGTGATCAAGCAAGAAGGCAAAAGAAAGTGCCAGTGAGAAAAAGAGTGGAAGTAAAAAGAAAGTCATAGGCTTTTATAAAATCCTATTGGACGTGACATTCCATCAATTTCCATAGGAACAACTTCATTAGTAACAAATGACTAGGTCCAGCTCACACACAAGGGTAGGAGCTTAATCAAGTGAATGAATGAATGAAAGCAGAGACCATTGGCAACGATGTCAGAAGCTGCCTACCACAGCCCTGAAGAAGTGAGCAGGATAAGGAGAAGGGGACTCAAAGCGAAAGCATAATTAATAGCATAGTTTTTAAAATTGCTGGCATAATGCTAAAGGAATACCTAGCAGTTATCCCAGGCATCATTTAACTTCACATAAAAGCATATATACATCCTCCCAGATATACGGAAATTGTTAATGTTTTTAAAGATATCTCCCATGGAAGATTTCATCTCCTTTCTTCAAACCACATTTTAGTGGCAAATTTTCAGGAGAGTTTTCTGTTTTGTAACCTACTTTTCAATAATGCTATTAATTTATTTCCATTCAGTTGATTATTCCAAAACAGAAAATGCCATTATACACACAATAAACAAAAATATGTTATTCTTGATGGTGAATATTAAGCCACTACTTTCCTTTCTTTTCTCCAGCAGAATTGTTTGAACACTACTTGATATTTGAATTATTTTGAATTATTAATGTATAGAATTACAATTTTTATATTCTGAAGGCTTTCTATATTTTCTTGTACAACTAATGTTGATGAAACAATACTAATGGGGTATAAATAAGAAGCCATGTCCAGGTGACCAACACCATATTTTAAAATTATCCAATGGAAACCACAGATTAACACAGAATAGACTGAAAAGTTCCCAAGTATGTTTAATTAAATAAGATTAAGTGAGTGATTTACTCAACCTTCTGATTCATTCCTTGTTTGAGACTTTCTGGCCTGAAGGCAATAGGATGTTGCTATAATATGTAATCCTAGCAACAATTGCCTAAACACTGACAATTTATTCCTATGTAGACTAATTAAAAAAAAATGTAACATTTCAGTAGATGATTGCCTTCTAAGAGCCAGTTTGATCATATTTTGAAATGATTTCTTAGCAAAGTTTTGAAGATATGCTGAATAATTTATAATTTTAAAATATGTATTACTGAAAGTCAGAAAACTGAAAATTCCAGGAACAAATAATTTAAAGAAAATCATCATTATACTGATGAATTTTTGCTTTCTGGTTACCATTATAAATATTACAAAATATTTTCATATATGAAGCAGAATAATAAATATAAAAGCCGCACCATATTTGGGTGTTGGGTCTTTTAAAGGCTGTGTTTAATTATGTCCTTCCTAAGTAGAAATAAATCTCAAAGACTATAAAATATGAAATAATTACTTAATAAATAATGTGATACCACATTTATTGGAGATAAAACACTGATTATAATCAATTTGTGTAAAAGATTTAAATTGCAAGATTTTATCCAACATTTGTTTTATTTCATATATGAGATTAGTTTAATTCAATACAACAAAAATAAATAAAACAAACTATCTGGCAGTACACTTTATGGGAAGCATGAGATAATATGACGAAAGATAACTAATTGTATGTCTAAAAATATTTCTAATAAGCAATACATTTTTATAATTCAAAGATGAAATATAAGAGTATTATAAGATATCTCTTTTATGTAATTATTTGAAAGTAAATTCAGTCAATATTTTTTGTAATTAGTCAAACTGATAGCAAGTTTTTGAAGGATAGTGAAGTAGGTGTTGGAACACACTATGCAATTAATGCAACTATGGAAACAGTAATTTCCTATTTCATTTACTCATGTTTAATAAAATTTTATCGAAGTATATCATTCATGTATGCACATAAATAAACAAAGTGTGTAGCAAAAGTTGGGAACTTACAAAATAAACATGCATATCATCATACAGGGCTCTCAAACATCACCCCACTAACAAAAACCTTGCATTGTTGCAAAATATTTCTTACAAACTATGAACTAACTACAGCCCATATCTTAAATTTGATGTATTTTCCCCCAATTCACCTATTAACCCCCATATCAATATTATGTATTTGTTATAGTTCATGGGTGAATGTTTTCATATTTGTTCTCTTAACCACAGTCCTTCTTCTACCACTGGATTCCCTGTGTTATACAATTCCCATACTTTGTACAATCTACTCAAAGTGTACACTCTGTGGCTCTCATTTTCATCAGAGTTGTGCTGTCACCAGCTCAGTCAATTATAAAATGTTTTCATTACTCCAAAAGGAAAAATCCCATACTACCTTATACCCCCCTATTGTTGCCCTTTAATATTGAAATAATATCTTATCACCATTGTTGCAAAATGTTGCAATATTACTGTTAAACTATCATCCATAAGTTATATTAGTTGTAATTTTCCCATGTATCACCATATTCTTAATTTGTAAAAGAGGAGCATTCTTATATTTAATCTATTAACCACAACCTTCCATCATCAATGAAATCACTATGTTATACATTCCCTACAGTGTTCTCTAGTTTCTTCTCTATTGATGTTTACCGCCACAAACTACCCCTTTCAACCACAATCACATTTATAAATGAGTAGTGTTAGTTATGCTCACTATAATGGGTTACCATCTGTTTTGCTAAGAAAGAGGCAGAAACTCTAAATGCTATGCAACGGCAACTTTATTTAGTCACATGAGTTTGTGGTTATCAACTTGATTTAATCAAATGAGTTTTTGGTTATATCAAATGATTATAACAATTGAGCAATCATAAAAGAAAATAATCAATTAAGACATAGGAAAGAATAAAAGTATATATAACCCTCACCAAATTGGAGGGGAAACTCAACATCTGAACTCTCACATGTCTGGGGACCCCTGTGCAGTCCATCAGATTTCTGATTGGAAAAACGATCTCAGGCAGAGCATCCCCTCTTCTATGAGACTTCAGCTGGCAGCTTGGGGACCATCCCTTTTAAGGAGTTCTGAACCTCAGAACACCAATGGGTCTTACAGCTCGTGAGAAAGTGAGTTGAAAGTGACCAAATCCATCTAGTGGGGGTTGGGGGGGGCAGGTGGCCAGCCCTCCTTAGGAGAGATGCTGTGTCTCAAGGGGTCTTTTGTCCTATTCTCTTCATGATATGCTTAACAGGAACATGAACGTTTCAATACACATCAGCTTTAACTTGATGTTAACTTTTCAGGGGATACAAACAGGATGTGTAAATATCGCGTCTGGTGACTTGTTCCATCTAAACATTTGTTTTTTGTTACTAGGTGATGGTGTTGCCTCCATAGCAGCGTTACAACATTCGAAAGGGCAAAGGACAAGTTAATCATTCACAATTCTGGGCTAAAACAGCAGAGACTGTTGATTAGAAAGCTTATGAATTAACAATTCTTAATAATAATTTTCTTATGGTACATCACCATCAACTCTGTTTTCCACACTTTAAAAATAAACCTTATTAAATTCTATATTCATTAAGCTTCAGCTCCCTTTCTCACCCCACATTCTATCTTCTAGTAACCTATACACTAGATTTTACCTCCTTGAGTTTACTCATGATATTTAGTTCATATTGGTGAGAACATAAAATATTTGTCTTCTTGTGCCTGGCTTATTCACTCAACCTAATGTCCTTAAGGTTCATCCATGTTGTCATGTATATCCCAATTTCATTTCTTCTTCCAACTGAATGGTATTCCATTGTATGCATTTACCACATTTTGTTTATCCATTCTTCAGTTGATGGACACTTGGACTGTTTCCATATTTTAGCAAATGTGAACGTGAACATCAGTGTACCAATTTCAGTTTGTGTCCTTGATTTCAGTTCTTTGGAAAATATTCGTAGAAATGGGATTGCTGGATCATATGGCAAATCTATTTTCAGCTTTTTGAGCTACTGCCAAACTGTCTTCCACAGAGGCTGTACCATTCTACATTTCCACCAAGAGTGAAGTTTTCCTATTCCTCTACATCCTCTCCAGAACTCATAGTTCTCTCTTCTTTTTTTAAATAATGGCCATTCATAAAGTATGAAATGGTATCTCATTGTAGTTTTGATCTGCATTTCCCTATAGCTAATGATGTTGAACATTTTTCTCAAGTGCATTTTTGCCATTTATATTTCCCCTTTGGAGAAATGTCTATTCAAGTATTTTGCCTTTTTTAAAATTGGTTTGCTTGTCTTTTTATTTTTGAGTTGTATGATCACTTTATTAACATGGATATCAAACCCTTATCCAATGTGTGATTTCCAAATATTTTCTCCCATTGAATAGGCTGCCTTTTCACTTTCTTAGCCAAGTCCTTTAAAAGAACAAAAATGTTTACGTTTGAGGAGTTTCCATTGATCTGTTGTTGTTTTTTCTTTCATTGTTCATGCTTTGGATGTAAAGTTTAAGAAACTACTGCCTACCACAATATCTTGAAAATGTTTCCCTACATTTTCTTTTAGGAGTTTTATGGTTGTAGCTTTTATATTTAGGTTCTTGATCCATTTCGAGATAATTTTTATGTAAGCTGTGAGACAGAGGTCCTGTATTTTTCTTTTGGATATGGATATCCAGTTCTCCCAGCACCATTTTTTGAATAGACTGTTCTGGCCCAGCTGGGTGGGGTTGATAGCCTTGCCAAAAATCACTCGATCGTAGATGTAAGGTCTATTTCTAAGTTTTTGATTCAGTTCCATTGGTCAATATAGCTATCTTTATGCCAGTACCAAACTGTTTTTTTACCACTGTAGTTAAGTAATATGCTTTAAATTCAGGAAGTGCGAGTCCTCCAACTTCGTTCTTGTTCAAGACATTTTTGGCTATTTAGGGCCCTTTACACTTCCAAATAAATTTGATAATTGGCTTTTCCATTTCTGCAGAAAAAGGCAGTTGGGATTATTATAAGGATTGTGTTGAATCTGTAATTCATTTTGGGTAGAATTGACATCTTAATGATATTTAGTCTTCCAATCTATGAACAAGGAATACCCTTCCATTTGTTTAAGTCATTTTTGGTTTCTTTTAGCAAAGTTTTATAGGTCCTTTATGTCCTAGGTTAAGTTTATTCCTAATTAGTTGATTCTATTAGTCGCTCTCATAAATGGATTTTTTTTTCTGAATTCCTCCTCAGATTGCTCATCAGTAGTGTATAGAAATGCTATTGAATTTTGTGTATTAATCTTGTATCCCACTACCATGATGAACTAATCTATTAGTTCTAGTAATTTTTTTGTGTGGATTTTTCTGATTTTCTATATATAGAACCATATCATCAGTGAATAGTGAAAGATTTAATACTTTCTTTCCTATTGGGTGCCTTTTGTTTTTTTCATCTTACCTAATTGTTCTAGCTAGAGCTTCTAGCACAATATTGAATAACAGTGGTGACAGTGGGCATCCTTGTCTTGTTCCCAATTTCGGCTGGAAAGTTTTCAGTCTTTCACTGTTAAGTACAAGGCTAGTCATGTGTTTTTCATATATGCACCTTCCATATTGAGAAAGCTTCCTTCTTATCCTATCTTTTGGATTACTTGTATATAAAAGAGGTGCTGCATTTTAATAAATTCCTTTTCTGCATCAATTGAGAGGATCATGTAATTTTTCTTCTTAAATCTATCAATGTGGTTTATTACACTAATTGACTTTCTTGTATTGAACCACCCTTGCATACCTTGGACAAAACACACTTAATCGTGGTATTTAATTCTCTTAATGTGCTTCTGGATTCAGTTTGCACTTATTTTGTTGAGAATTTTTGAATCTGTATTCATTAGAGAAATTGGTCTGCAATTTTTAATTTTTGTAGTATCTTTATTTGGTTTTGGGATTAGGGCAATATTGGCTTCATAGAATGAGCTTGAGAGCATATTTACCTATTCAATTTTTTGGAAGAGCTTGAGCAAGATTGGTAATAGGTCATCTTTGAATGATTGGTAAAATTCACCTATGAAGCCATCTGGTCCTGGGCTTTTCATTTTTGGAAGGTTTTTTTTGTAACTGTTTCCATCTCTTTACTTGTGATTGGTATATTGAGATATTCTGTTTCTTCTAGGGTCTGTATGTTGGTTGTTCTCGTTTCTAGGAATTTGTCCATTTCATCTACATTGTCTAGTTTTTTGGCATACAGTGTTCATAGTATCCTCTTATGATCTCTCATTTCTGTAGGGACAGAATAAGACATTTCTAATTTAATTTATTTGCATTTTCTCTCTCTTTTTCTTTGTCAGTCTAACAAAGGGTTTGTAGATTTTGTTGATCTTCCTGAAGAACCAAGGTTTGGTTTTGTTTACTCTCTCTATTATTTTTTGTTGTTGCTGCTGTTGTTGTTCTCAATTCATTTATTTCTGCCCTGATCTTTATTATTTGTTGCCTTCTGCTTGGTTTGGGATTAGTTTACTCTTCTTTTTCTAGTTCATCCAGGTGTACAGCTAGGTCTTCCATTTTAACTTGCTCTTCTTTTTTAATGTAAGCATTGAGGACTATAAATTTCCCTCAGCACTGCCTTTGCTGTGTCCCATAGGTTTTGATATGTTGTGTTCTCATTTTAATTTTTGTCCAGATATTTACTGATTTATCTTAAAATTCCTTCTTTGACCCACTGATTATTTAAGAATGTGTTGATTAATTCCCATATATTTGTGAACTTTCTTTTTTTCCTGTCCATTATTGATTTCCAGCTTCATTGCATTATGTTCACAGAATGTGCTGAGTATAAATTCAATCTTTTTAAGTTTTTTGAGACCTGTTTTATAACCCACCATATTGTCTATCCTGGAGAAGGATCTATGAGCATTTGAAAATAATATATGTCCTGCTGACTTGGGTTGTAATGCCCTATAAATGTTTTTTAGGTTTAGTTCATTTATCATATTATTCAAGATCTCCTTTTTATCCTCTTCCCATATGTTCTATCCAATACTAAGAGTAGTGTATTGAAGTCTCCAGATATTATTGTAGAGTCACTTATCTCTACCTTCATTTTTTCAGTGTGTGCCCCATGTATCTTTGGGTGCTCAGGTTAGGTGAATAAATATTTATTATAGTTATTTTTTCTTGTTGAACTACTTTTATTAATATATAATACCCTTCTTCATCTCTTATAAAAGTTTTGCATTTAAAGTATATTTTGTCCAATATTGGTATTAATACTCCAGATCTTTTTTTTTTTTTTTTTTTTTTTTTTTTTTTGGCGACTATTTGTGTGGAATATCTTTTCCCAGTCTTTCACTTTCAACCTGAGGTAAGTCTCTTGTAGACAGCATATATATAGCTCACATTTTTAATCTATTTTGTTAGTCTATTTTGAGTTTGGAATTCAGTCCATTGCCATTCAATGCTATTATTGTAAAGACATTACTTTGTCTATTTTACCTTTGTCTTTCCATTGTCATATCTTACTGTTGTCTGTCTTTTTACCCTTTAAGTTACAAATAATCTTCATTTCTACATTCTTCATCAAGTCTCTTGCTCTTATTTTTCATTTCTGACTGTTTTACTCCCTTTAGTATCTTCTGTAAATCTGGTCTTTTGGTAAAATACTCTCTCAGGTTCTGTTTATCTGTGAAGACTTTAAACTCATCCTCTCTTTTTTTTTTTTTTCTTTTTTTTAAGGAGGTACTGGGGATTAAACCCAGGACCTTGCACATGGAAAGCAGCCACTCAACCACTTGAGTTACATCCACTCCGTTCCCCCTCATTTTAAAGGGGAGTTTTGCTGGATAAAGAAACCATGGCTGGCAGTTTTTCTCTTTGAGCCCATTAAACACATCATACCACTTTCTTCTTGCCTCTATAGTTTCTGATGATCAGAACTTAGTCTTATTGAGGTTCCCTTGTATCTGGGGCTTTTCTTTTCTCTTGCTGCTTTCAGAATCCTCTCTTTATCTCTGGTATTTGTCATTTTGAATAGTAGGTTTCTCGAAGTAGGTCAGTTTGGATTTATTATGTTTCGGGTGTGTTGTCCTACTGCATATTTATTTTTATTTCTCTCATAAGAGTTCAAAATAGGCCCAGGAATTCACTAATCAGTCACAAATTCACTCCAAGCAGACTGGGATGAGAGACTCCTAAAAACAGCTTTTCTCCTTGCAATTTCCTGGCTACAAGCAGATGTCACTTGGTGAAACTTTCCAAGTAGGTATCTCTTTCAACCTCTGCTTTCCTATGTTTCTGGTCTGGCCAGAGCTGAGAGTCAAGGCAGGCCCTGCTGACCAGATTCACTGAAGAGAAATTGCTCTCTGCTCTCTGCCATACCATCCCTCTTCCCAGGGAGGAAGACATCTTTTCCTCTCTCAGTTTGCTGCAGTGAGACTTAGGTTTTATCCAGGCTGTTAGACTTGAACATGGGGGTGGGATTCCTTCCCAGCTGTGAGGGTTAGTAGTTTTCATTTTGGCTTCTTCATCTCTCTGTTCCTTGACCTCCTGGAGGATACACAGCACTCTTCTGGTGTGTAGATGCCCAAAGCAGCTCCCTTAGACTGCTTGTTGTCCTTCCTCTCTTGTTTTTGTGAGAGAGTCAAGCCCTGCCTAGCTACTCTGATGCCTTCTTCCCAGAAGTCTGAGACCACTGCTGAGCTGTTCCATGTGGTAGAAGCTGATGTTGCTAAGCTTGCAGCTGGTCAGCCTCATTTACTCATTTTGGCATAGTCAAAAGAATTTCAATTTTATGGAAATTTACGTATGAATCAATAAAGAGGACATTCACTTTTAATGTGGTTACCACTCTAAAATGATTATTCTTTAGAATAATTAACCTAAGACATGGCAAAGAACTTATTTCACTATTATTTAAACTATATATTTAAATGGTAATATACATTCTGAAGTCTGTTTTTTGGTTACATAATTAAAAATAATAGTTTCATTATAGAATATGTAGTCACTTTGGGATTCATATAGACAAAAAGAAAATAAAATAGGCATTTAATTAAAAAATGAACCTAAAATTAATTTGAAAGAGTCAAACCAATTACAGGCAAAATTATTTGTAGTATGCCAAAAGAAGGATTTTCTAATGAATGAAAAACTAATGGAATTGCTTGAAACAATACCAGAGGCCTTCAGTGCTCCACCCAGGTCCTTCAGGCCTCACCACTGCTTCGACTTCTGCCAATATCAAACCTGGAGTCCTCTCTGCTCAAATGCACTGCAAACTGGTATAGTGTTATGAAATTAATACCTCTAGGAGCATCCCTAAACAAATGACTAGTGGGACCATATGTGTATGTATGTGTATGTATATATATACCTGCTCCCTTGGTTTGGGAGAAGTGTGAGGCATGTGTGTTTTACTGTTTTTCCCGTGTGATTAAGCAACTGCCACCAATAGTGGAAAACTGCTTAGTAATGTCCCCATTATTAACTGTTGCTTCTACCATTACTAACTTTTCCTCTCCCCTACTGAACGTTACTGCACCTCATAAATAAATTACTTTCATCGATTTTCTTATATCTGGCTCTGCTTCTGGGAGAAGCCAAAATCAAGACCAAATATAAGCATTCCTGTGCTCAATCACATAACTGTCAATAATAAGCAGTCAACAGTGAGCAGTTATGGATTATATATACATATGTATAGTGACAAAAGGGAAGTTTGATAAGTGAGACTAGAAAATATCATATAAATGTTCATAATAATGCAATACTTCAGAAAAAAATAAAAACTATCAAAGAAAAACTGTTTCAGTTCTCATGAATCTTGTGGTAGCTCTCTTCTCTATTTTTATAAAATAGGCTTTTATAAAGCCTATTTTTGATTATCACCTCTAGAATCTTTTGATGCTCTTATTACATATATTCTCTCTGGTTTACCTCACCCATTTCCATGGAATTGGTTATCATTTACAGGGTGTCAAATCTTTATCTCCAGTTTACAGGTTTCTCTTAAACTTCATATCCACATACAAAATTCTTATTGGACACATCCAGTTAGATACTTAACATTTACCTCAAACTCCAGATGCCCAATGCTCCACTCGTTATTCAAAGTCCGCACAATCTGCCCTATTTCTTCTTTTGTGTACATCATTAAAATTTCCAAAGAAGCTTGAGATTCATTCTTGTCTGTTTCTCTTGCTTACCCCACCCATAGCAAATGAATTGCCAAGTATGTAATTATATTTCCTAAATAATGTTTTCTTATATATGATAGAAGCCAAGGAACCCCCAAAGATTTCCAGCAGCCAACATTAGAACACTACACCCTTCAGGAAGAAAGCATCGCTTTAGTGATATACTGATTTTTGGACTTCTAGATTCAGATCATGAGCATATAAATTCCCATTTAAGCCATACTATTGTGAGGTTTTGTTACAGCAGCATGGCAAAATAAGATAACTGGAAACCAGATTGATGTGATCATCTGAGCAGACACCTGCAAGAACTAACGGATTGAGCCATATAATTAAAAAGGGGAAGCAGTTTCCAAGATGATAGAAGAGCAAGTATAAGGATACTGTTAGGTGAGAGTAGGTTGTAGTGGTGTAGCAACACTAAAAAGGGCCGTTTTATGTTATCTCACTATCCCGATATCTTTATTCTGTTTTGGATGACCTTGCTCTGAACTCCAGCATTATACTGTTCCTTTATTACATAAACTGATACACTTTGTATAATATTCTGCTTGGCTGACCATTTTCTTCAATTCTTATGCACGCTCTTAGAGATTGAATCAATGCTTAACATTTTCTCTGTGTTTGGTACAAAGTATCTAGGACAAAGTGGCTCAATATATATTTTGTGAAAAATGAAAGTATGTGCTTAAATTCATATATAAACACACATGATGTAAACATATATAATATTTCTTTTTAGGAAACAGACAACATTTTTAAAAAGCAGCAAAACCTCTAAATAAATTTGGGAACACTACTGTTAATGGGAACATTCAAACCATTGATCGGGACATCAATCTGTGCAGCTGATTTTCTAACCCTTAATTTTAACCATCAACACTAAAATCTTTTCCTTTTAAACTTACAGATGCACTATTCCCATCCAAACCTTGTGCTAGCTAGTATTAACTGGCATTATTTATGTCACTTAAAATCCTCTCCCAGGCATCAATGTCTTTTCAAATTGTATTATTCTTCAAGATTGTGATGATTTGAAGCTGTATATACCCCAGAAAATTATGCTCTTAAAGTTAATCCATCCCTGTGGATGTGGACCCTTTGTAAGTAGGATCTTTTGGTGAGTAGGAGCTTAATTTAAGGGTGGTCTTAATCTTCTTACTGGAGTCCTTTATAAGATAATGAAATTCAGACAAAGAGAGAAAGCCACAGATTAAATAGAATACATAAATATAAATAAATCCAGCTATAAACCAACTATAGCTGGTGTCTCTTGTACCACCATAACTACATGCAATTTCATTTGGCTTTAAGGATATTGTCTCTCCAGTTTTCATCCAGCTCATTATAATTATGGATACTTTTAAGATTTCAAGACAATATCATTTTGAAATATCTTTCCTTGTAGAATCTTTTTAGTTTGGAGCACATGTCTCTAGCTACATTTTTTTTTTTTTCTCTAGATGATCTCATCCAATTTTATGCCAGTCCCAATAACTGTTGCATGACTCTCTACAGCCCTGATTTTCCCCTGTGCTTTACTTAGGCATTTAATAGAACTCTCAATATTGCCATGGCCAACACGCATGCCTTAATTCCTTCCACTGTTTATCCAAAATATATTGCCATTTCTAAATATTTTCCATCTTAGTAGATGGGACCGGCTATCTTAGCAAAAGCATAATAGAAATTTAATTTTACTTTATCTGCCTCACTTTCTATATCCATCTTAAGATTATATTATTGATCCCATTTCCATAACTGACACATCTATTGTTTTCTCACAGTCTCCAGTGCCAGCACCCTAGAATAAACCAACATCTCCTATCAAGGTCCTGAAATATGTACTGATCACAACTGCTCTCAACCTATCACTGTAACTGATAACTTCAGAGTTATCTTTATACAATACAAATCAAATCATATCACCTCCTTCTTTAAGCTCTCCAATGTGTTCCCGTTGGGTATAGAAGAAAATTCCAACATTTCCCTTTTTTTTTTTACGTGGTTCTTTTCAACCTGGTCTTGTACACATCACCCTGTTTCTTTCTTCCCTATTTATACAGACTACCTTCAATTTCTTGAATAAATCAAGCTGTATCTTGATTAAAAGCTTGACATTCATAACCACCCCTAGTCCCCCTGTGACTGGCTACTTCCTGTAATACATGCCTCAGCCTCAACTTTGAAAGAGATAACCATCCTGCCCACTCTCTGTGACCTCCTGCTGCCTTATTTTCTTTGTGAATAATTACAATTATTATAAACAAATGGGCAGTCATGAGTTTATTATCTATCTCTAATCTACCTTGTCTCTGAGTATTTGCTTATACTAGGTATTGCATATAAGTGAAATCATATTTGTCATTTTTCATCTGGCTTACATCATTCAACATGATGTCTTCAAGGTTCATCTATTTTGTAGCACATATCAAACCTTTTCTTACCAGCTGGATAATATTCCATTGGATTAAATACCACATGTTATTTATCCATTCATCTCCTGATGGAAATTTAGGTTGCTTACATCTTTGGATATTGTGAAAATTGCTGCTATAAACATTGTTGTTCAAATATTTCTTTGAGTTACTGTTTTCAATTCTTTGGGGTAAATACTTAGAAGTAGAATTGCTGATATATGATAATTCTATTTTTAACTTTCTGAGGAACTATCAAAATGTTTTCCACAGTGGCTGTGCCATTTTACATGTGTATGAGGCAAGGTACAGGATTCCTATTTCTCTGACTACTCACAATGCTTGTTATTTCCCTTACTTTAATAACAGTCATCCTAGTGGCTGTGAAGTAGTTTCTTAGTACCATGCTGTTTTGATTTTTTTAGCTTTATAGTAATTTTTGAAATACAGAATTGACAATCCTCCAACTTTGTTCTTTTTCAAGATGGTTTGTCTATTCAGGACTCCTAGCCATTCAATACAAATATGAAGATTGTCTTTTACATTTCTGCTAAAAAAGCCTGCTGGAATTTTGACCAGCATGCATGAAAATCGGAAATCAAAATCTGGAAATCACTTTGGGTATTACTGACAGCTTAACAATATTATTTTATAATCCATGAATATGGGATGTCTTGCCATTTCTTTAGGCTTTCTTTAATTTCTTTCAACAATAATTTTTAGTTTCCAATGTACAAATATTTTAAACCCTTGGTTAAATTAATTCCTAGATATTTTTATTCTATTTGATGTTATTGTAAGTGATATTGTTTTCTTGATTTCCTTTTCAGATTGTGCATTGCTGATATATAGAAACATGAAAGATATTTTGTGTAATGATCTTGGTCTCTGCAACTTTGCTGAATTTGTGTATTAGATCTAGGACCTTTCTCATGGATTCGTTATTTTCAACATATACAATGAGATTTCTTCTTCCTTTCCAATGTGAATACATTTTTTGCCTAATTGCCCTTGCTAGAACTTCCAGTGTGATGTCGAATAGCAGCAGTGCAAGTGGCCACGCTTGTCTTGTTCCTTATCTCAGGGGGAAAGCTTTCAGTCTTTCACTGTTGAATATGATGTTAGCTGTGGGTTTTTAATATTTGCCTTTTATCATGATGAGGTTGATCTCTTCTTTTCTTACTTTTTAAAGAATTGTTACCCAGAAAGGGTGATGGATTTTGTCATATGCTGTTTTTGTATCAATTGCAATAAGAAGGATTGTGTTTTTCCTCCTGCATTCTATTAAGGTGGTATATTATAATGATTGATTGTCTTATGATGAACTATCCTGTATTCCTGAGGTAAATCTTAGTAAATCATGGGGTGTAATTCTTTGAATGTGCTGTTGGACATGGTTTGCCAGCATGTGGTTGAAGATTTTCCTCTGTATTCACAGGGATCATTGGACTTTAATGTGCTTTTCTTGTGATGTTTTTATCTGGCTTTGATGTCACTGTAATGCTGGTCACATGGAATAAAATAGGGAGTGTTCATTACTCTTCAAATTTTTAGAAGTGTTTGAGAAGAATTGATTTTTCTTTGTCAATGTTTGGAAAAATTCACCACTTAGATCTTTTCTTTGTTGGAAAGTTTTTGATTATTGATTCAATCTCTTTAATTGTTATAAATATGTTAAGATTTTCTAATTCTTCATAATTCATTTAAGGTAGTTTGTGTGTTTTGGGGAAATTGTCCATTCCGTTTCCTCTAGGCTACCTAATTTTTGGCATATGATTGTTTGTAGCATTCTTTTGTAGTTCTTATTTGCATAATATCCCCACTTTCATTTCTGATTTTATTTTAGTTTTTACCTCTCTCTTATTTATTTTGCAATCGACCTAAATCTTTGCCATTTTTTTTTTCTTTTCAAAGAACCAAATGTTGGTTTCATTGATTCTTTGTAATATTTTTCTATTTTCTATTTCATTTTTCCACATACTCATTTTCATTATTGCCTTTATTCTGCTAACTATGAATTTAGTTTGAGCTTCTTTTTTTAGTTCCTCCAGGTGTCAGGTCAGGTTACTTCTTTGAGATCTTTCTCTTTTTAACGTACACATTGACAAGCATAAATTTTCTTCTCAGCACTGCCTTTCCAAAATCTCATAAGTTTTATTATATTGTGTTGGTTTGTCATTTGTCTCAAACTATTTTCTAATTTTTCTTGTGATTTATTCTTTGACACATTTGTCCTTTAATAGTATATTTTGTATTTTTCCACTTATTTGTGAATTTTTCAATTTTTCTTCTGTTACTGATTTCTAACTTCATTCCATTGTGATGGGGAAGATGCTTTGTATGATTTTTTAAGTTATTGAGGCTTGTGATATAACATATGATCAATCCTGGAGAGTAGCTTGTATTCAGCTAAAGTTATGTTAAAGATTATGTTGAATCACTGGATCTAACAACAACAACAAAATAAAATAAAATAAAATAATTTTCCCATCTGCAGACTGACTTGGTGTTTATGCTTTTCTTCAGCACTTAGCTGCCCTTATGGTCAGCCTAAGAACAGCCCAAGAAGGCAGAAAGTCTTGTCAGGTCTTTTCTGAGCATACATTCTGTACTGGGCATGCATGAGTGACATCATATACATAGATGCTCCAATTCCCACAGAAAATTTGCAGCCTTTTTTCCCAACCCTAGAGTTATTGTTTGTGTCAGCTGGTAGTTCTTTGCCCATGAAGCTGGGTTTTATTGTTTTCTTATAGTGTTTTAATGGTCCTGCCAGCCACTTCTAAATCCAGACATAATCAGAGATGTGCACTGAGATCAGTCTTTCAGGCTTCCACCCAACCATACATGCACTCCAATGTGCACATAAGGGTAACTTCATTCTCTCTAGAACCTGGAACCATGACCCTGTGCTGGGATCACAAGCTGGTGTTGCACTGAGCTGGTGAGCAAGTGGGGGAAGAGCCAGAAAAGGCGCTAAAGAATTACTAATTTTATCTTGTCTTTTTCTTGATTCAGCACTTGCCCAGTGATTTCAACTTTTTATTTCTTTTCCAGAGCTCTGAGAATGTTGGTTTTTCCAGTTTATGCTGTTTTAAAATTTGTCTAGGGAAAGGGTGGGCAGAACTCTAGAGTTTCTCATTCTGTCATCTTGCTGATGTCACTACTCAAATGCCTTATTTAAAAATATACTCAATTCTACTACAATAATTGCTTTCATTTCTTAGAAAGTCCAAGTCAAACTGCAAAAACTTGAGAGGTGTTAAGACAATACATAGCACTTCCCTTGTGTCACCCAGAGAACCCAGAAATGGTAGTTATAGATTAGCACTTTAAAAATCAAGGAATAATATAGAAACATATTTTTTTTTAAACTTTAGTTTTAAAGAAATTTTAGGTTACAGAAAAGTTATATTGAAAATGCAAGTTATTACCACATACCCCCCCATACCCCCTCACATTTTTCCCTATTAATAACATCTTACATTAGAGTGGTACATTTGTTACAATTGATGAACAGATATTAAAACATTGCTATTAACCATGGCTTATAGTTTACACTATGGTTTCCAGTTTGCACTGTATAATTTTATTGGTTTTGACAAAATGTGTAATGTCCTATATCCACCATTGCAATATCATGCAGAACAATTCCAATGCCCTAAATATGCCCTATGTTCCAACTATTCTTCCCTCACTCTCCCCTCAGAACCTCTGGTAACCACTATCTTTATATCAATATTACTTTATATCCTGTTACTATGATAATAAATCCACTTTCATCTATGATTGTATCCCCCCCTTGTGTTTGCTCATTCTTCAATCTTTAGGATTTGGGGCTGGTAATTCCTACCCTGCTTCAGATTGAAAGGCAGTTTAGAGCTTATGGGGCAGTTGGAAGGAACTGTTTGGCTTGCAGTTGTAGATACCCTTTGCTTTTGGGGATTGGGATTGTCCATCATCATCATTTTGTTAGCTGTCCTGGGAGAGTCCAATGAACTGGAGAGTAGGTGTTGGGTGCAACTCTGCTGAGATTCAGGGCCCAACTGGCATATGAACAGATGAAGGATTTAAGTCTCTGGAGCATATTTAACATGTATAGTGCTAATTATAGGTTCAAATAAAAGAGGTAGAAGAATCAAGTGCAGGAAAATTATAAATGATTCTATGTTGGTAACATTAGGGAAATAAGATAAGGCCCACTAATAGAGTGCTGACTTTATGGGGTAGTATGCCTTTCATGTAGTGTCCAGATGTTTCTAGAGCCCTTTGGAGCACCCCTGCTTGAGGCCTTGTTTTCTGTGGAAGTTAGTGAGATCTGCCTAAGACGTGCATCATTGTAACCTCTGGTATGACCTCCTGACTCATTTTGAAATCTCTTAGCCATAAAAACTGTTTTGTATTTAATCCCCCTCCTCCCCCACCCTTTGGTCAAGGTCTTTTTCCAAATACATCACTGGTTGGCACTTGGTAGTAAACCCTCGATGCCAGGGAGGCTCATCCCTGGGAGTCATGTCCCACGACGGGGGTGGGAAGGAAGGTACTGAGTTTATTTGCTGAGTGTTGCTTAGAGAGAAATACCACATTTGCATAAAAAGGAGGTTTCAGTAGGTAACTCTTAGGCAATAGATATTATTAAGCTAAGCATCAATTTCACAAGAATAAGGTTCATAAGTACAAGCATTAATATTGAGTGTTTGGTGTATTTGGTCTGTTTTCTTTTATTAGGCACTGACTATGTACTCTAGAGACCTTTGCCACTCTTTTTGAGAAAGGATGAGAATTTAATATTTTGTCATTGTGTGGGTTTCTATCCATGGAGACAATACCCCATGACCACTTGAACACATTCATATTCCAAAGAGGCATGCCCCAGGTGCACCTCTCCCCACACATATCCACCAT
Organism: Cabassous unicinctus; assembly: GCA_029593785.1. Classification (NCBI taxonomy): domain Eukaryota; kingdom Metazoa; phylum Chordata; class Mammalia; order Cingulata; family Chlamyphoridae; genus Cabassous; species Cabassous unicinctus. Next base: position 6,593 of record JAQZBX010017453.1, on the reverse strand, counting down.
GCACTAGTGACCGTCCCCTGCCATAGTTGCCAAAAGAACACTCCCACAATTGTATTCTCAACCACAGTCCTCAACCTCCCCAGAGTTCACTTGTTCCTTTCTTCAGTCCTTCCTCCTGCTCTATGGATAGCCCAACCTATCCCCCAATCCTGCTCACTCTCACCCTCAAGTATCATTAACCCCACTCATCACTATAACACCATCACCCCCATGCACTGACAAATCTCTCCCATCCACTTTCTCATAGATTCTTCCCAGATTGAGCATTGGTTCACCACTCTCTACTCCCTTTCTATCTCTTGGTAACCTATCTTCCAGACTCTACCTCTTTGAATTTGCTTAAAATCCTTAGTTCATATCAGTAAGATCATGAAAAATTTGTCCTTTAGTGACTGACTTTCTTCACTCAACATAAGGTCTTCAAGATTTATCCATGCTGTCACATGTGTCAATACTTCATTCCTTCTTAGAGCTGAGTAATATTCCATTGTGTGTGTGTGTGTGTGTGTGTATATATATATATTCCACATTTTGCTTATCCATTCATTAGTTGATAGACACTTGGGTTGCTTTCAAATTTTGGCAATTGTGAATAATGCCGTGATGAATTTTGGTGTGCATATATATGTTTGCACCCCTGATTTCAATACTTCTACTGAAATATCTGTAGTAGTGGGATTGCCAGACCATATGACAATTCTATACTTAGCTTTCGGAGGAAACACCAAACAATCCTGCACAGTGGCTGCACCATTCTACATTGACACCAGCAGTGAATGAATGGTCCTTTTCTCCACATCCTCTCCATCGCTTGTAGTTTTGTTTTTTAAATATCAGCCAGTCTAATAGGTGCAAGATGATATCTCATTGTAGTTTTGCTTTGCATTTCCCTAATAGCTAGTGATGTTTAGCATCTTTTCATGTGCTTTATAGCCACTTGTTTTTCCTTTTTAGAAAAATGCCTATTCAATTCTCTTCACCATTTTTTAAATGGGTTGTTTTTCTTTTTCTTTTTCAGACATAAGATTTCTTTATATATGCTGGATATTAGTCCCTTATCAGATAGGTGGTTCCAAGACATTTCCTCGCATAGAGTAGGCTACATTTTCACTTTCTTGACAAACTCCTTTGAAGCACAAATGTTTTTAATTTTGAGGAGATATCATTTATCTATTTTTTTCATTGTTCATGCTTTGGGTATAAAATTTATGAAACCATTTCCTAATAAACAATCTTGTAGATGCTTCCCTTCATTATCTTCTATGTTCTTTATGGTCTTGCTCTTATATTGAGGTTTTTGATCCATCTTAAGTTAATTTTTGTATGGAGCATGAGATGGTGATCTTCTTTCATTCTTTTGGATATGGATATCCATTTCTCCAAGCACAATTTGTTGTAGCGACTTTTCTGTCCCAGTAGAGTGGGCTTGGTGACCTTGTTGAATAACAGTTGGTGGAATATGTGCAGGTCTATATCTGAACCCTCATTTCTGATTTGTCCACTATTAAATAAGTTGACTTGTGGACCTAATTTTAAAATACCACCAACTATATTTAGTTGGTGCTGGTTACAAAGAAAATTATTTCTTGTCAATTTACTCAGTGCCATATTAAATTCATTTTTGTGTCAACAGATGTAAATACTTATATGTATTGGAATAAGATGGAAATACAAAAGATGCAAACTGAAAAATATCAGCCCATCTCCATGATTATAATGTATAAATGCTGTGATTGTAACAGTGCAAAGTGAGGTGCAAATAAATACTCTGTTAATTGTTTGATTGATTTGGGCCTAATTATTTTTTTTTTTACTACAGAATATATTGCTTTTATTATTATCAAAATCTGGCATGTAAGAGAATTAGCTGGGGATGGTTTGCTTCAGTCTGTTATTACATTGTATCCCTGTGTTTCCGATGCACACCAAATTTTAGTGCCAGTCATTTATGGCATCATTACCCATAAATGGTTTACTTTAATTTTCAGTGAGTTTCTGAGTTTAGTCTCAGATACTTTTGTCTCTGACCAAATTAAAAATTAAAAAAAATAAATAAATCAGTTATGAGGATTTCTTAATGATCAAACAGTTCCTGGGAAGTAGATTAGATTCTTTCATCACAACAGTGCACAGAAACAATCTGTTACTAAACACTTTCCTAGTTTTCATTAAGAAAATTAACCTTATTTGGAAGAAGCTGTAGAAAATATTAAATAAAATTACATTACATCCTTTTCTATGCAGACAAATCTTAACTCTAATAACAATTGCTTGCTTACTTATGTAGTGCTGCAACATCATAACTAAAAGGAGATGTGCTGAGAAGAAAATTAAATTACCTTAAAAGCTGAATTGGCTACTGTTTTTCTACAACATGTACATCAAAAACCAAATACCTTCCTCTCACTGCAGATATGACATTTTTCTTTATGTGAAAGATAAAAATAGAACATAAATGTAATAATTCAGAACTGATGTAATATCACACTCCTTAAAGGAAGGCTGTCTTCAAATTGTAATGGGAAAATAAGCGTTCTTAAAAAGAATATTTTGATCTTCTATTGATTCAGAGTACACAAATTATTCCTCCTCTGTAAATAATCTGATAAACTGGGATTCCTTATCAAACCAATCATGACAATAAACAAATTCAAAAGGAAATTTAAAACCCTGATGATTATTCAATATAAGAGTTAATGAGAAGGATGAAAGAATTAGTGTCTCCAAACAAAAATCAGGACTATTGGGGAAGATAAAGTATCTGTTTTCAGTAATCCCAATTTTCTCTGAATATAGATGCCGTCCCTTCCCTGAGATGCAGACTTAATGAATAAAGGAGAGAAATGAGAGACAAGAGTATTTCTAATTTGTGTATACTTAAGGTGTCTTAGTTAAGTTTTAAAAGGCAATATATGTCCTTGATAGCCCTGATTGTATTTAGCTGGGAGTAAAATGGAGGCAAGGGGAATGTATTGTAATACAGATATCATTTATTCAGCACTTAGTTGATACAGAGAAAAAAATCATTACATTTTTCAGTACGGTTTAATTCAGCAAGCCAATATTGATTTTTTATGCTGCACAAAGCACAGTCCTTGGTGTTATGGGAAGTGCAGAAATTTATAATCTATGTTCTCTAGCTTCAAGAGAACTCATACTCTATTCAATAAAATAATGGATTCAAAAATGATTGACCTTCAAAATACTGAGGAAGGGGCAGTGGTGTCAAATTTTAGCAAGCATCAGAATTACCTGGAGGAATCATCAACACACAGATAGTTGGGTCCTATTCACAGTGTCTGATTCAGTATGTCTAGTATGGGGTCCAAAGAATATGAAATTTTAACAAATTCCAGAGTGATCCTTGTGCCAATGGTCTTGAAAACACACTTTAAAAATGAATGCTTTGGTAAATATAAATCATTAGAATTGTGACTGGAAGATTGGAAATTACAGAATTACATAGAAAGAATAAAACTGAATCAAAGACATAAATAAAGAAGAATATTGTAATTGCATGTGGAATGCATAGTTGAACTATTGATGAATGTATTTGATGAGTGGAAACGTGGTCTGGAAAGATATGCAACGGGGTTTTCCTAAAATTTTATATATACATATCATAATCAAATCCTCAAGTAGTATAGGCCATCAGAATGACTAAAATCAAATCAAATAGCATTACCATGTTGTGAAAATAATCAGACACAACTAGAATTTCATTCATTTCAGGTAGATGTACAAAATATTGCACCGTTTTTAGAAAACACTTTCAGTTTTTTTATAAGGGTAAACATGCTTAGACTATGATCCAGACATTTAGTCCTAGATATTTTGCCAAGAGAAATGAAAACACACATAAAAAAAAAAAAAAAAGACATATACATGATCTTCCCAAGAAGATTTATCATACTCGTTCAAATAACAGAAAGTCCAGAAATGGGTAAATGAGTAAAGAAATTGACCAATATGCACTAATCTGTGTGAATCTCATGAAAATTATGCTGATTGGGAAACAGTAGTGGCTCAAGTAATTGGGCTCCTGTCTACCGGTCCAGGGTACCATTCTCAGAACCTCCTGGTGAAGCTGGCCCTCATGGCGAGCTGGCCCAAGCAGAGAGCTGGCCTGCATGGAATGCTGGCCTGTGCAGGAGTGCTGGCCCACACGGAGTGCAGGCCCATGTGGAGAGCAGGTGCAGCAAGATGACACAACAGAAAGAGACACAGAGGAGAGACAATTAGAGATGCAACAGACCAGGGAGCTGAGGTGGCGCAAGAGATTGAACGCCTCTCTCCCACTCTGGAAGTCCCAGGATCAGTTCCCAGTGCTGCCTAAAGAGAAGACAAGCAGAGAAGAACACACAGAGAGCAGATAGCAAGCACAAAACAATGGAGGGGGGGGTGATAAATAAATAATAATCTTTAAAAAATTATGCTGATTGAGAGTACATATTGTGTAATTATATTTTTTTGAAGTTCCAGATGAGATAAGGTTTATCTGTGGTGATTGAAATGAGTTTGTTGATTTTCTGTGGCTTAGGATCAGGATAATTGGATGGAAATATGCATGACGAAAATTTCTGTGTTATTGAAATATTCCATAACACTATTGGGGTGGTCAGGTAGAGGAATCTTACTGAGATGTAGCAGATAGGGTTTGCTGAATGATTAGATGGTGGTAATGGGGTAAAGAAAAAAATGACATGACATGTTTCAAGCTTACAAAAGTAAGTGCATGATGATGTTAGTAAGTGAAATACTAAAAAAGAAGGTAGAGTTTGTAGGTACATTAGTTTTCTATTGCAATGTAATAAATTATCACAAACGTAGCAGCTTAAGACAACACACAATTATTATGTTACACTTTCTATGGGACAGGAGTCCAAACAAGGCTTAGCTAGGTTATCTGCTTCAGGTCTTAGAAAGCTTTAAATGGAATCCCACATATCCTGTCACTTCTGCCATACCCCATTGTTTATAAGCAAGTCAGAGATCTACACATTCTTAGGAGGAAGTGATTAAATAAGAGTATAGATTATCAACATCAAGAGATCATGGGGCTGTCCCACTAGAGAAAATAAAAGTTCTGCTTTGAACTTGTGGATCATGCTTGTGCCTCAGTCCAGAAGGTAGTAGAAAAGGTCACATGATTTGTGATTTAATACCACAAGAAGTATAACATATTTAAGGAGCCTGATAATATTGTCATTAATTTGTGTGATATAAAAGAACACATGCAATTTCTCTTTTTTGGAATAAAATAAGTACATTTTCTTTTTGGCATGATACAAGAAAGGAAAGGAAATTTACCTCCTTACATCAAGTAAGTTATAGAATTTATAAAATATTTTATAGTAAATATGCCACGAGACGTTTTGAACTGCAGAAATGTGCACTGCCATTTAGCAAAAGCAAGGGAGAAAAAAATGGAGTCAATGAATATATATGCTCCTCTTCCTGAATACAGAGATATTATGAACCATCATAACAATGTTGAAAATCAGTTCTATCAGTCAGTTCTCTAGAATTCTGGCACCTATTCTTAATTAAGGAAGCTACATAGGAAAGGTGACCTCTTATCTCCATATTAACTAGGTAGAGATATAACACCAAGGCAAAAATTTTGTCAACTCCCTGGCAGGTTTGATGGTCTGGGAAAACAAATTTTGTCATGGGCTATGCAAATTGTGGGGCCTTGGTGGGGAATCTTCAGGTAATTCTGATACTAATATATCATAAGAAAAAAATAGAAATAATTAATGGAATAATAGTATTCTAGGTATGGAAAGAAAGGAACACTAAGGAGGTTCTTTATGAGATGGTGATTGTGATCATGGAAAACATAATTGAATATATTTAGATACAGTTTAAAAATGAATTCAGCTGAAGCAGAAAGAAAACCCTGATGAAGATTGTGTTAAGCACCAGTTGAAATAGAAGTTCTTATTGAAGTGATTAATAACAGTGAGCAAGTTATAATTTCAAGTTAAATTGAACTCTCTTTACCGTTGAAAATCTTTTTGGCTTGGGGAATACAATAAGTAAAGGATATCTGAATTTACGGGAGGAGTTTGATGTAGCAGATCCATATTAGTACAGAAAAATCACTTTTAGTTACTTAAGAAGTTGAGAAATATAAAGCAGAAACAGCAGAAGGAACAGGAGTTAATATTGGGGGAGAAAGTAGCTATACTACTCCATTAATTCAGAATGTGGAGTAGTGGTGCTACTTAGTATTTTTCTTCCTGCCCAAGGGCTCCATCTAATCCCTGAAATTTAAAAAGGTCAAATGTCTATGTATAGGTTCATGTTCAGAGAAGAATTTCCTTAGTTTACATAAAATTCCCAATGTGATATATGAACCAAAGTAAGTGTCAGGTCTAAAACCTTGCCCAAACAAAATTACATTTAGTTAGAGAAACTGTTTCTGTATGTGCAAAGAGGTCATCTGATGGTGCTCATGTGTTGAAGGCTGACAGGAGTCTAGCCTTTGTAACAATATTTCAAGGAGGAGGTCCAGGACAACTGTTATATGTGATACAATGTCCTAGAATACAAGCACTGACTTTCTCCTATGGTGTCTTTTTTTTTTT
>JAQZBX010017452.1:0-35546 GCA_029593785.1 Cabassous unicinctus | reverse complement strand
AAAACTCACTGAAGTCAAGGTATGTGAAATCACACTTAAGATATGTGAAATTCACAGTGTGTAATTATACCTCAATAAAATAAAAAAGAAAGAAGTAAGGCAAAATGGACATTTTTCACTAAAACAAAAACAACTGAATTTGCTACCAGCAGGCCTGTGCTATAGGAAATTGTAAAGGCTGATCTTCAAGGAGATAGAAAACAATCTCAGTCGAAAGCACAGATAAATTAGGATTAAAGAAAGTAGGGAAATATGGGTATATCTAAAGGAAAATTGAGTAGATAAAATGACAATAATAATTGTCAGTCTTTAAAAATAATAAAAAATAAAATAAAAAATAATTGTCAGACATGTAAATTATCAACCTCTGATCTACCTTCACCAATGCAAAGGACCAATGAAGGTGAAAGTCACAGGTATAGTCATCTTGTTAACTAAAATCACAAACTGTTCATCACCTCTTGCCACACAGAGAAACTAAAAAAAATAAAATTCAATAAAATTTAAATTAGGCTTTATAAGCATTCTCAGCAGCTCGAGTCACACAATTCAGGCAAAATACTGATAAAGGGAAGTGGATGTGGCTCAAGTAATTGGGCTCCCATCTATCATTTGGGAGGTCCAGAGTTTGGGTCCCGGGGCCTCCTGGTGAAAAGCAAGCTGGCCCACATGGAGTGCTGGCCTGCGTGGAGTGCTGGCCCACGCAGAAAGCTGGCTCAGCAAGATGACACAACAAAAGAGACACAAAAGAGAAACAACGAGAGATGCAGCAGATCAGGGAGCTGAGGTGGTGCAAGAGATTGAACAGCCTCTCTCCACTTGGGAGGGTACTGGGATGGGTTCCTGGTGCAGCCTAAAGAAAAAACAAGCAGACACAGAAGAACAGACAGCGAGTGCAAAGCAACAAGGTGGGGGGGGCGGGGGGAATAAATAAAAATAAATAAATAAATAAATCCTTGAAAAAAAATATTGATAAAGGAGAGCCGTTACAGGCAGGAGGAGGCATTGATGATCACTATCATCCTCCACAAGGGCTTCTTAGACATGTCCATCAGCTTCTTCCTTATGGCTGCTTCCTCCTCTTGGGTCAGCTTAGAGTCTTTCTTCTGCAAACCTCAGAATAAATCATAAACCCAAGGTGTCTAAGCAATATCTAAAGCAAAGGAAATTTTTAAAAATGAAATACAGGAAGTAAAACCCAAAATCCAGCTAAAACTGATCAGTTCCAAAGCAAAATTTCACATACAGCTCTGAAAAGCGATTACAACAACAGATGTGAGTAAAAAGAGCTCCTGAGAAAAGACTGATCAATTTGATTATGTGAAAGTCTAAAACTTACCCGTGGCAAAAAGTGCCATAAGCAAAGCAAAAAGGTAAATAGCAAACTGGGGAAAATAATTGCAACTTTGATCAAAGACTTAAGGATAAGACCCCAATATATAAAGAGTTTCTAAAAATAGAAAAGAAATCCACCAAGAACTCTTTAGGAAAATTAGCTAGAGATATGAAGAAACATTCACAGAAAAAGAAATATAAATGGCTCTTTACCTGAAGAAAAGATGCTCAAACTTGCTCAAAATAAGAAAAATGCAGATTAAGACTACCTTGAAATTCCATTTCTCACCTATCAAATTGGCAAAATCTGAAAGCTTGACAATATTCTGTTGACAAGGCTGTGGAAAGCAATCGCTTTCATTCATTGCAGGGGCTGGGGGAGGTGCAAATAATAGTACAACCCTATGAAGGAGAATTGGGCAAAATCTTTATACATATAAAGTTAATTCCAACCCTTCTCTTTCCTAATAACAAAGTAAGTATTCAACACACCGAGGCTTGACTGATTGTGCCTGAGATTCTAGCCCCACCTGCTTCTTTAATAAAATTTCTCATTTTTCTCCTCAAATACATCTTCACTCCAGTCAGGTAGGTTTCTTTACTCTTCTCCATGTCTCTCTCTTGCTCTTGCTCTAAGTCTCTTCTTCCCTCACTGTCTCTCTGTCTTTCTGTCTCTCCTTTTCGGCCTTGGTCTCTGTGTCTTTTTCTGTCTGTCTTTCTCTGCCTCAGTCTGTCTCTCTTTGTATCTCTGTCTGTCTCTACCTCCCTGTGTCTCTCCCTATGTTTCTGTCTCTCTGTTTCTTCGTCCCTGTCTCCTTGTCTCTGTTTCTATTTTAACTCTTCACCACTCAGAATAGTTTTCCTTTACAACTAATTATAAACATTTGCTTGTTCCTAAAACCGGGTTTAAGTTCTGCTTCCTTCATGAAAACTTCCTTAGCAACTCTAACCCCCATTGGTCTTTTCCTTTACCTATTATTCTTAGATGAGTTATAAGGCATAGAACTTAATTCTATGTCATGTTGAACTATCTTGTAATTCTCTTTTGTCTACAATGACTTTTCGTTCTTCAAAAATATTGCCTGCTCATTGAGGAGAGAAACAATGCTTTATATCTCTGTTGGATTTTTTGCTTTCTGAGTAATTTGGCCTATAATTTACCTTATTTGTACTGTCCTTGCCTGGTTTTGGTGTCATGAATGACTTGGGGAGTAGTCTCTCTTTTTATATTTTAGTTGCCAGGGAGATTCCCAGAATAACCAGGAAAGACACAGAATAGAGGGTGATGGCCAAGTAAAGATAGTGGCCTCCACAGATAATCTTGGGACAGCCACTGGCTGAAATCATACGAATAAGGCCTTCGACAAGTCCAATGATTAAAGACCAGAAGACCCTCTGAAAGACAAAGGAAAAGGGAGTCATAATTATCACCTAGCCTGCTTTCTTGACTAAGGAAACAGCAAACTACTCTTTAATACATAATCAGAGAAACGAGAGCGCCTACAACTGCAAGCAAGAAAGTCCCATCCATCGGCTGTATGGGATCGAAGTCCCCTCTCAGTTAGAGGTTGAGTGGACATCACCATCCCAGAATCCTCAGGACTGGGCAATGAACTATGGACTAGAGTGGACTTACTGGAATACTACTATAGACTCATTGTGGAGACAGTGGCCACTGGAGGTGCTGAAGTCAGGGAGAGGTAAAAAGAGATGTAATACTGGAGCTTTTTTGGTACTTGGGAATCGTCCTGAATGACATTGCAATGACAGATATAGGGCATCATATATCTTCCCATAACTTGCAGAACAGTGTGGAGAGAGTGTAATCTACAATGTGAACTATGGCCCATGCTCAGCGGCAATGTCTCAGGATGGATTTATCAATTGCATGAATGTGCCACACTAATGAAGGACGTTGTTTATGTGGGAGGGTGTGGGAGGTGTGGGAAGTAGGGCATATGAGAATCCCTATATTTTTTGTGTATTATTTGTGTAATCTAAGTATTTTTTTAATAATAAAATATTTAAAATAAAAAATTTTTAAAAATGGAAATGAAAAAAAAAAATACATAACCAAGGCACAATCTGTTATCCGAGTGAAAAGGAACCAAAAGGCAGTGTCTAAGTTTAATCATTATAATAACATCTAAAACAAAACCTGGTAGGCAAGAACAGACTCCTGCCACCATACCATTCCAGCTGATCATAGACCCTGCACAGTCACACCTGCTCTTGGACTACTCCGCACCCCCCACCCAGCTCTCCACCATTCCAGCTCCTCCCCACTGCCAGGAAACCTCCATTCCAGGAGGCTGCATCCCCCAGAGGCCCTTTTGGCCACTGTCATTCTGCCCCAGGACCTTGTTCATTCTCTTTAGAATGAAGGAAGGAACATTCAAATGGAGACTTGAGAAATGGGGTGAGGATTTCTTAATACTGAAATACTTAGGGATAAAGAGTCTTGATGTCTATAACACATGCAGATGGTTCTGTAATAATATGAATAATTATTATTATTGCTATATAAAGAGAGGGAGAGGATATATGATAAATGGTAAACCTAGGTCAAGGGTATAAAGAAATTCATTGCACCATTCCAGCAAATTTTAATTTTTTTCAAAATAAAAAGTCAAAATTAAAATAATAATAAAAAGAGTGAGGAACAGAGAGAAGGGTGTGCAAAAGCCCAGACTGACAGAATGTGCAGCATATGGAAGGAAATGGAAGTGGTTCGGTGTGGCTGGAGCACAGGCAGCCAGGAGAGGGTAGAAGAGGACTGAGTTGGAGTGGTGGGCAGGAGCTCTATCTCCAGGGCTCTGTGAGCCAGGCCAGTGGAGGATTGGAACCTCCATCCCAAGGTCAGTGGGGAGTCCTTGGAGGGTCTGAAGCAGAGGAGGACCATCTCACTGCATGAATTTTTCTACCATGCTTTCTATTAGTTTTCCTCCCTGTTCTCTACCTTTGATTGGATTGATGTGGTTTTTTCTTGTTGTATTGTTCCATTTTAATCATCAACTGGCTTGAGAGTCACATTCTGTTTCTATTCTTCCAGTGATTGGCCTAAATTTTTAGGACACATGCTTAAACTTTTATGTATCTTATAAAACTAATTTTTCTTATCAAGCTAGAATCTATGGCCTCTTGCCAACCAAATGAGAACCTTACTTTTATTTTCCTCTACTTTGCTGCTCCCCATTTCCTCTGGTGCTATCACTTGCAACTTTAGGTCCATGTAGTTAAAAATTCTGCTTAACAAATCAATGCTTTTTTTAGATTTGCATTTCCCCAACTTCTTTCCCCAGTATTGTTTCTTGAGTCCTACCACTGTGCTTTTTCTTCATTTTTCTTCTTTGTGAAGTATATCTTTTAGTTCAAAAGAAGTTCTGGGAGTAGTAAACTTTAAATTATTTTGTATGTGAGAAGTTTTTTATTTTACTCATACCCTAGAATGAGAGTCTGGTTGATCCTAAGTTCAAATATTTTCCCCCATCACTTTTATTGTTCCATCTCATTGAATCCATGGTTGTTGATGAGCTGTCTAAGAACTGTTTTTCAATTTGTTGTAGATGGTATGGATTAGGGATATTTCCCCGACATGACGCTGTTTTTAAAGCTCTCTCTGTATTTATTTATACATCTAGTACATTGCTTTGACTGTTACTTGGACCCTCTTGTTGCCTCTAACTCCCTAACACAAACAATGCCTTGGACTATATAGGGACCACAAGGAACATCCTTGAACGTGTCTCCTTATGAAACCAGTATAAGACTACCTCTGGGGTATATTCCCAGGATTTCCGGCTCAGGGGACACCTGCTTACTTAATTCAACTAAGTACTGAGAGATTGTTCTCAAATGACTGCTGCCATTTGCATTCCTATCAGTCACTTCCAGTGTAAGGACATCCTCCCATAGTATAATTGATACTTAGTGTATTTTTCTACCAATATGGGACACCCTCCCATAGTATAATTGATACTTGATGTATTATTCTTTCTAATTTTTTTTTTGCTATTCTATTAAGGGTAAAGTTTTAGCTTGTTTTAAATTTCAATTATCTGATTACTAATGAGATTTAGCACATCATTAAACATACACTTTACCCATACCCTTTTCATATTCTTTGTCCATTTATTTGTAATTGTTTCCTCTTATCTTTTTCTTACTGATTCACAAGAATCCCTCAGATAGTTAGCTATTAATTGCTTGCTATTCTCTGTATCACCTCCCCTGCATGCTCTGCCCACACCTTCTGGGAGCTCCAATTAGATGAATGTTGGACCTTCTGGATCTATCATTCATGTCTTTTAAGTTTTATTTCATAGTTTCCATCACCTTGCCTCTTTGTAGTGCATTTTACTATAATTTCTGGTTTCTATGTTTCCACCAAGTTCAGGTATGTCCATTATACTATTAAGCCTATCATCCAAGTGTTTCATTTCAACAATAAAATTTTTTTAATATCTTTGGGTAGATAGTATAGTGCAGTGTTTAAGAACTAGAACTCTGAAATCAGAATAACAGATGTGTAACTTTGGGAAAATGACTTAACTTTCTTGAGCCTCAATTTTCTTATTAGTAAAGGGAGATAATTCTACCTCATAAGATTGTTGTGATGATTAAATGAGATGAAAACATATGTCAAACTCATAGAACACTGTCTGGCACAAAGTAAACTCTCAAATTTGAATCAAAGCTATTAATATGTGTATTACTCAGCAGCAGCATCCTATTACTTCCTGACTATCTTCAATGTTCTTATTTGCTAACTGCCTGTCCAAATTCTAGCATCTCCTCTCTCTTTCTCATGAAGTCTCATTTAAACTGCCTTGTCATTCTACCACTCAAATCCATTCTCTACTCAGCCAACAAAGTGGATCTTATTAAACCTTGATTCAGAAATTGTCGCTTCCAGCCTGCAAGCCCCCAGCTATCAGCTTCTAAGCAGATAAAAGACACATGCTTTAAGTTTGGGATGATACAAAGGCTTTCACAGTCTGACCCCAACCTGTACATCCAACTGCATCTTAGATTCATCCCCCCTCACTCTTTCCCTTATGCATTCCCCATTTTAACTGTAATTATATCTGCTTGCTCAAACACACAAAGCCACTTTGTGGTTTTCTGGTGCCAGTTATTGTTTCCACTGCCCTATCCAAAGAAGTGTCACTTAACCCTCAAGACCAAAGTCAGAGGTCCCTTTGGTGACAGTTTTCTGGAAGTTCATAAGCAGTATAGGCATCTCCAGCTTCAACTTCCTGCAGCAGGTGGGCCTACCTCTATCCCAATGTTCATCACACAGGGACACAGAATCATCACTCATTTGATCACCCAGGTGAACCCATATCCTACACTATGAACTCACAAAGAAAGAAATGGATTCTTGGTCACCTTTGTATGCCAGCACCAGTCCAGGTTAGGATCAGGTAAGGTGTTACTATTGAGTCACGTGCATGAAGTGTACCTGACAGATGGGCACAGAACATCCAGCTGAAGATATTTTCCCCTACCTTAATATATACAAAGACAAATAATCACCCTAGTACCAGCAAGAGAGCAAGGTCTACAAGGAACCAAGAAAAAAGTGTGAAATGGAATAAAAAAATTGCTATACACATATGGTGGAATATTATTCAGCCATAAAAAAGGAATGCAGTTCTGATACATCTGAAACATTGACGAACCTTTAAAAAATTATGCTTAGGGAAATAAGCCAGACACAAAAGGATAGATATTGTATGATTCCACCTACATGAAATACTTAGAATAAGCAAATTCATCAAGACAGAAAGTAGATTAGAGGTTACCAAGAGGGAATGAACGTTATCACTTAATAAGTATGAAGTCTCTGTTTGGCATGATGAAAAAGTTTTGGAAAAGGATGGTTTGATGGTAACACAATATTGTAAATTTAATTAATACTACTGAATTGTACATTTAAATGGGATGTTTTGTGTTATACATATGTCCTACCACAAAAAAAATTGTTTTAAGTAATAAAAGAGTGCAAAGTTAAGGAAGTTTGGCTTGTGAACCTTATCACTTCATGGCTCCTGAGTCTGAAAAAAAAATCCTGCTTAAAATCCTGCCGCTCTGGACTCGTTTCTCTTACTCAGACTACCTCAGGTTCTTTTCCACTAGTTTCCATAAATCAGAGCCCACCTCATGCTAAGACTTAATATATGACCTACAATGTGTAGTCAGAAGAGATGGACGCTAAGGGAGCCAAGCCCAAAATTGCTTCTGGAATATCATACAATCTTTACCAAAAGGAATTATTCTTGAATGGCAGGAATTGCAGTCATGGTGTCAAAACAATGGGAGAAATTTGGGGGGACAAAAGAATATTCCCAGTGCCCCTTGAATCTTGCCATATAATGATGATAATATAATCTTGTATTAATATGCAATGTTTACAAAGTGCCTTCACATACATCATTCATGTTGCTCTTAACAATAGGTCCAGCATATACAATAAGCACAATCATTCTTGTCCTATGGATGAGGAACCACAGGCTCACAGAGATTAAGGAAGCCCAAGGTCACATGGCTATAAGAGGAGCAGCTGGACTCTCTGTAGCCTGATAATTGCACCCACTCAAGCCATAGGGCATGTCTGTCTATGCCTCCAGAGGCAGGCTCCATTCTGGAGTCCCTGAAGCATGTCAAGACAACTCCAGGGTTGTAGTCTTCAACCAAGGAGGGGCCTAAGCATTTTCAAAAGCTCAAAGTCACCACCCAAGTCTGTCTTGGACTGACCTGATTATGCTTTAATACACTTTATTATTACTCAACTTTCTTCCACACAAACATCTATTCCCAGAAGCATATAAGTACACATGCACACAGTGGAAAAGGTGAAGATGCAGAAAAACACTCAATTCACTCAAGAAATATCTAAGGTGTAGCATTGTGCTTCATGATGAGGGGATATCTGAAAAAGAAGACGTGGTACCTACCCTTATAGAACTTTCAGTATGTTTATGATACAAGAATTCTATTCAAGAAATAATTTGAGAAAATTTAGAACCATATTGAAAAGTCTTATAGATTCTACCTAATATCTCTCAAGTCACCTAATTCTTAGTCATCTGTTGATGCCATGTTTATTCCCCTTTTGCTTTTATCCCACTCATCCTTTAGGAATCTCCTGGAAACCTCTCCTGAAATTCTCTCCACTTCATTCCCAGTCTCTGCCACACTATATATTAATTCATGTCTGTTGTCCCCACTAGATTGTGATGTTGTCAAAAGATTGAAATCTATGATTATTTTTTGTTGTTGTTTTGTTTGGGTTTTTGTCTTTTTTAATTACAAAAGTTGTAGATTTACAGAAAAATCATGCAGAAAATAGAGTTACATATACCCACTCCCATTATTAACATTTTGCATTAGTGTAGTACCTTTGTTACAATTGATGAGAGAATATTACTACAATTGTATTTTTAACTATGGTACATGGTTGACATTAGGGTTCACTGTTTTTGTTTTATAGTCCTATGGTTTTATTTTTTATGTTTATTTTAGTAACATATATCCTATCTAAAATGTCCCCCTTTAACAATATTAAGATATACAATTCAGCAGTGTTAAGTTACATTTACAATGTTGTGCTACCATCACCACCAACTACCAAAATTATTCCATCACCTCAAACAGAAATCCTGTACCAATTAAGCACTAACTCCCCATTCTTTATATCCACTCCAGACCCTGAAAAGTTGTACTCTAGTTTCTAACTCTATGAATTTGCATATTCTAATTATTTCATATATGTGAGTTTGTACAATGTTTGTCCATTTGTGTCTGGCTTCTTTCACTCAACCTAATGTCTTCAAGATTCTTCCAACTTGTCACATGTATCAGAACTTCGTTCCTTTTAATAGTATTCCATTGTGTGTATATACATTTTGTTTATCCATTTATCAGTTGATGGATACTTGGGTTGCTTCCATATTTTTTTCCATATTTTTGGCAACTGTGAATAATGCTGCTATGAACATCAGTCTGCAAATATCTGTTTGAATCCCTGTGTGTTAGTCAGCCAAAAGGGGTGCTGATGCAAAATACCAGAAATCGGTTGGTTTTTATAAAAGGTATTTATTTGGGGTAGAAGCTTACAGTTACCAGGCCATAAAGGGTAAGTTACTTCCCTCTTCAAAGTCTATGGCCACGTGTTGGAGCAAGATGGCTGCTGACGTCTGCCAGTGTTCAGGCTTCCTGGGTTCCTCTCTTCCCAGGGCTTGCTTGTCTCCGGGCTCTGGTCCTCTGCTAGCTCCACAAGGTCAGCTGTAGACTATCAGGCTCTCTAGGCTTTGTCTCTCTCCACGAGGTCAGCTATTGACTATCAGGTGAATGGCTCGTCTCTTTTCCCACGGCCTTCTCTCCTTCTTCACGTCCAAGCTCCTCTGTGTGCTTACTTTCCCGGGATCCAGCATAAAACTCAGCTTCAGAACTCCAACTCAAAACTCCAACACACTCCTCTGCTCGGCCATGTAGCTTTATTTGGGTCCCCACCCACCAAGTGGGAGGGACTCAACATCATATTGATGTGGCCCAATCAAACCCCTAATCATAACTTAATCATGCCCAGAGGAACAGACCAGTTAACAAGCACAACCCAATATCTATTTTTGGAATTCATAACTATATCAAACTGCCACACCCTGCTTTCAATTCTTTTGGGTAAATGCCTGAAAGGGGGATTGCCTGGTCATATGGTAATTCTCTACTTAACTTTCTGAGGAACTTCCTGTTTCCCACAGCAGCTGCATCATTTAACATTCTAACCAACAATGAATGAGTGTTCCTATTTCTCCACATCATCTCCAACACTTCTTATTTTCCATTTTTTTAAATAGTAGTCATTCAAGTGGGTGAAATGGTATCGCATTGTGGTTTTAATTTGCATTTCCTTAATGGCTGATGATGTTGAGCATCTTTTCACATGCTTATTGGTCATTTGTATAACTTCTTTGGAGAAATGTCTATCTCAGTCTTTTGTCCATTTTCAATTGGATTGTCTTTTTGTTGTTGAGTTGTAGTCTTTATTCATATATTCTGGATATTAAACCTTTTCAGATATATGATTTCCAAAGATTTTCTCCCATTCCATAGGTTGTCTTTTTACTTTCATGATGAAGTCCTTTGATAAGCACAGGTTGTTAATTTTGATGAAGTCCCATTTATCTATTTTCTCCTTTTGTTATTTGTTCTTTTGGAGTAAAGTCTAAGAAACCACAGTCTAACATAAGGTCCTGAAGATGCTTCCCTATGTGTTCTTCTCAGATTATTATACTTCTGGTTCTTACATTTTAGTCTTTGACCCATTTTGACTTGTTTTGTATATGGTGTGAGATAGGGATCACCCTACATTCTTTTGCATGTGGATATCCAGTTTTCCAAGTTTCATTTTTTGAAGAGACTGAGTGGACTTGGCATCCTTGACAAAAATCAACTGGCCAGAAGATGACAGAGTAAAGGTCCAGGAATCAGTCCCTCCCCCAAAAACAACAATTGAACTGGCAGGAATTATCAGAGTCAACTATTTTGAAACTCTAGAGTCCAGTGGAACACTGTACAGCATCCAAGGAAGAGCTGGAGGAAGAGGCTGGTAAATTGCAGTAAATACCAGTGAATTCCACCCTCTGTGCAGTAGCTCATCCCCCCATCCCCAAGCCTCATGGCAGGCAGCACTGGGGACTGCAGCCCAGGCTCCTCGTGTAGTTTTCTGGGGGTATATCGAAACCTAGTCCTCCAAACCAGGGATGTGTGGTCTGATCACTAATCACTGCTTTTGATCAGCTACTTCAGATCACTGGGAGCCAGCTCTGAGGGTGGCCATTTTTCCAAGCCCCCTCACAGGAAAAGCAGCAGAGGAATCTTAAAGAGAGCACCCTTCCTCAAAACTACAGAAAGCTGTTAAAGGGCTGCAGAAACTGAGTGAGTACCAAATCAAGAAACTGTAGATACAAATTCATTCCCACTTTGGGTCCTTTCCCCTATTCCAAAGGAAGCAGAGTAACCCTGCATACTGACATGCCAATTATCAGGTGAAATTTTGAAAAACTGAGCTGGGAAATTTGTCTTGGGCTCACCTTCCCACAGTTTGTATTGAGGGCAGAGAAGCAGCCTGCAGACAACTGGAGCAGTGTGGGATGCAGTTGGGTTGAAGCAACCTGGGGCAAGAGGCCACCTACAATGAGTCATACAGTGAAGCACACAGGAGGGGATGAAGGTCTATTTCAGGAGAAGTAGAGGGAGCATCCAAACTCCTGTGAACTGTAGGCAGGGGAATTCCTAGGGCCACGAGTGAGCACAAGCCCAGGATAGGAAGCAGCCTCCACAGCTCCATGGAGGTTCAGATGAGACAGAGAGGGCCCAGCACACTTCATATTTGCCTCAGTCTGATTTTCTTGATAGGAGGACTAAGCTCTGAAGGAGTTCAAAGCAGAGTCAATATGCAAAGACTATAAAAAGTGCTTTTTGCTTTCGTTTGTTTGTTTGCATTAGCTCCTGGCACTCAAGAAAATCTCTGACATATCACTAGCTGTATACAAACTTGAGGAACAGACAGCTCAGGGACTAAATCCCAGAGTTAACACTTTAAAATATTAAAATGTACAGTGTGCAAAAAAAGATTAGAAGACAACAAAATGGGAAATGATGGCCCATTTGGATGGCCCATCCAAAGGAACTAAGATAAAAATCTAGAAACCATCAATGAAGAAGACCAGACTTTGTACACGCTGGACAAACATATTTTTAAAAATGTTCCTCAGTATGTTCAAGGAGATAAAGGAAAACACGAAGAAAGAGTTAAAGGATACCAGGAAAACAATGAAAGAACAATATAGGAATCTATTTTTGATGGGCTGGATCACAGGGTTTTTCAATATTGGATCAGTGGGAAGGCATTTATTACTCCCAGGACTCATGGACCAATCTGAAATAACTGGTGTTTCATTTGACCATTTGGTCTCCAAGTATGATGCAGGGGTACAGGTTCATCCAAGGACCATCTTCCCTCATGCTGGAGGTGAAGTAGAACCAGAAAAGAATCATTATTCATGTGCCAGGAGTCTTGGGAGAGCCCTCATCAGAGAGTAGAAGTTGCTTTGACAGAGAAGACAGATTCCTATCACTATTTGGTCAGGAGGAGATATCCACCTGCACCAGAACTAAGGATAAGGGTTCTGGCGGCAGACCAACCCGAGCAAAGCAATTAACCTTGCCGAACTCTCACTTTTCATCTGAATACAAACATAGGAGTGCTTGACTCACAGATTTAAATGTTATATACACTAGCACATAGTAGGTACTCAATAGATATTCGTCTCCTCACATGTCTTACCACCATCCCTATTCCAAGATCTTCAGAATTGAAGAGAGCTATTGTGTCACTTTTGAAAGGCTGTGCTGGGAAATTCTGTGGCAGGGAGGGAAGATTGCCAACCTCTAGCCTAACCACCAAGATTCTGACCTTGGGCAAGTCCCTGAATCTCTCTGAGCCTTGATTTCATCTAAGTATAATGCAGACTTCACAGAATTTTTGTAAAGATTAGGTGAGATCATTCAGTGTAGTGTGCCTAAAGTCATGGCCTATAGATATCCAATAAGTACTATTCCAGTAATCTGTGTTTTGATGAGCCCTCCAGGTGATTCTGATATAAGCCACAGTTTGAGAACCACTGCTCTAAACCCTTTGGCTGATTCTGAAATGCATGTGTGTTTTCTGTCAGCATTTGCATTTGCATGTAATGAAGTTTCCTTTATCAGGTGGACATTTGCTATCTGTTTTCCAAGCCTGCAATGAATTGTATCAAATCACCAGTTCTTTGACTGAGCTGCAATTAGGGCTAAGAAACTTGGCTAGGTTAGGGGTGCCATGTGGGGCTCCGGAACTGAACAACAGTAACCTGAATCCTTTGAAGCCAAACAATGCTGGCATCATTAACCTCACCCACACCTCCCCAAGCCCATCCCCACCAACCCACCAAGCCAACGAGCTTTCTGGAACACACCTCATTCAAATAACTCTATCTGCTGAAATGTAATTTGGAGGTTAGTTGGGTTTTCTTGGGCTGGGGTGGGGGAGGGAACAGTGTAAGAAACCTCTCTTCCCGCACGAAGCACACATGTTTTTCTCCCATATTTGTTTTGGTGAAGCAGGACAAGGGAACTAAAGCTGCAAGGCATCTTCTGGGATATGGTAATTTCAACACTAGGAAAAAGTGTACTCTGGTGAATTCCAAAGGTAGAAATTTTTCTAAGTGAACACCCATGTCTGACCCAGCTACACAGAAGTAAGCAGTGTTCCCAGGTATGTCAGAGGCCCCAGGACCAACTTGACTCTGAAAGGAAGGAAGTCTGTGTTTTCATTTTGATGGATTCCTTTTAAAATAGTTATCCATATTTAAGGAAGCCATTTTCCTGATAGGGCATAATTTTTCAGTTCTGTAAATGCTGAGCATCAATAAACAGTCATCCTGCCCCATGTATAATGCCATCTTCAATTTGAGGAAAAGAATCACTCTTTCCTGCACACCTGCAATTATTCTAGTGCAATTTATTACTCACCAATCCCTGGCAATCCTGTCTGTTCTAACAGAAAATTATTGCATTGGAGGTAGTTACTCGCCTCATATTTAATAGAAGTTTTGCTGTTGAAATCACCTCTAAACTTCGCTAGACTTTTAAACAATGTTCAAATTGCTAGATTCTATTCTCAACTATCCTGGCTTTGTGTTTTCTAATCCATATTTTGCGTCAGTTAAAGGTCACCTACAGACGTACTTAGTATTTGTCTGGATTCTCTAGAGAACAGGAAACACGGTGATGGGTTTTTTAATGTTTTAATTTTATCAAAGTAATACATTTTAATTTATGGGACTATAATGCACCTTAATATAACATCTTAATGACATCTTTCATGTATGTATTTGCATCTTCTCTTCAAAGTGACCTGGTCACACCCACAGGAGGTAGGTAGATGCTATAAGCATCAAGATTACCAGTTTTCAAAGAGAAAAATATACAGTTGAGACAAAATAATTTATCATAATATACAAGATGAATCATTGGCAAAAACAGAAACAGAATCCAGGACAATCTAGAAACTTTATGCCACTCACTCCATTCATCAGCTTTCTATCCTCTCTCTTTGACATCCCCAAGCACAAAATCTATCACAGACTCCACACAAGACTGAGTACTCTGGGTAATGATAGTCATGTGAAATTCTCCACTTTTCCATCTGTTCTGCCTAGTTTAAGGGACCTTCGACAGGGAGTGAGAAAGCACACCAAGTAGCACTCTCTGGGTTTGCTTTCTTCTACAAGAAAAAAAGAATCATCCCTTTGCATGTCAAACTATTTTTATACCCAGGAACCATTCTCAGATCCATAGAACCTCAGATGCCAGCTTTTTCCTAAGCTAGCCTGAACAAATGCACCTCCTGGGAGGGTCTGCCATCCCAGGCAGCAGGTTCAATAAGAAAATACACTCTCCTCAACTAGAGATGTTGGTCACTACCACTTGGAACAGAAACCACCTACCCTAACCTTGATTAATCGATGATGACCAATCAAGACACCTAAAAGAGGAAGGGTAATGGTCACGTCACGTGAACTCACAGGGAAGAGAATCTCAGGCTAATTATTTCCGTGTTGCGGTAGAATGCAGCTGCTTTGAGATGGCAGACACTCCCAGGAGGCGCATTTGTTCCCACTATTACATGACACAGAATCAACTTCCAAAGCACCAGGAGAAATTACAGCCTTGGACGGAAGACTTCCCATTCATAATACTCACCAGAGTACACGGTTTGCAAAGCCATGGGAAAATGTTAACCAAGAGCCAGGCTTATGGAAAAATAAAGCAGGTAAATAATAATAATAATAAAGCAAGTATTTATAAATAAATGCCCATATCATTCATTCAGTCAGCAAACATTGCTGAGTGGCTAAGACATTCCAGGCACAGTAAATGCCAAAATGAGTGAAATCCCAAACATGGGGAACTCACAATGGACATTTTTCAGAAAAGTAGAAAATTCCCTGGACTCATGATTATTGGCTTCCCCCACGAGTCTGGGGCTGGTGCCTGGGGTATATACTGACATCCATAAGTCTCTACTTCAAAGAATAAAAATGGCCAAGACAAGGACCCCACTAAGCTCTCATCCTCAGCCTCAATATATTCACCAGTTTATTAGATTAATTTTTTTCTTATGCCAGGAAAAATTTGGCAGGATTATAAAGGGAAAGTTTGCTTTTTAAAAAAAGATGAGAGGTGATCAGATGGAGAAATTGGCAGGAACCAAGAAGGCTAAAACTCTCAAAATATTGTTCAAGGATTACAAACAATGTTGACACACTGAGTCTATCTGAGACAAAAATGTATTAGTTATCACGGGGTTTCTGTTTCTTAACCTGCCTTTTTCTAGCTATGACTGAGTGGACTTTCCTTTTGCAGCTCTACTAGATACAGCTGACTACATAGCACTGGCTTCAAATACATATGTTAACAGCAAACTAATGATTTTCTTCCAACTAACCTGTAATTACACATTTATCCAACTGGATGAAATTCATAATTGGCTGGCTTCCCTTCAGTGCCACAGAATGGGACTAAAGGGAGGCGGAGTAAAGAGTCTGGCCTTCACGAGCACAGTCTGAAGTTGAGGGCAGGACTCAGGCGAAATACGCGTGGCAGAAGATAGCCACAGCCAGCAGGATGATGCCGTTGATATTGACTACTGTTCGCCACAAAGGCTTCTCAGAGGTGTCTGTCATCTTCAGCTTCATTGCTGCCTCCTCTTCCTTGGTCATCTTGGGACCCTTCTGCTGGTCCAACCCACAGAACAGATCATAGGCCTTCTTGCAGCATCCTTTCTTCTCTTCAGGAACTTCTGTGTCTAGGCAAAAGCATAAAAGAATAATTGGATAGGGAAGCAGATTTGGCTCAAGTGATTGAGCTCCTGCCTAACACATGGGAGGTCCTGGGTTCGATTCCTGGGGCTTCCTGGAGAAGGCAAGCTGGTGCAGCGAGCTGATTCAACAAGATGACACAAAGAGGAAAGTCACAACAAACCAGGGAGCTGAGGTGGTTCAAGCAATTGAGCTCCTCTCTCCCATATGGGAGGTCCCAGGTTCAGTTCCTGGTGCCTCCTAAAGAGAAGACAAGGAGACAGCAAAGGCAAACAATGGTGGGGGTAGTAATAGATAAATAAAATAAAATCGGTTTTTTTTTTTTCTAAAAAAAGAATAATTGGATAGAGAAGGGGGATTGACTAGAAAAAAGTTTCCAGAAATTTCGTACCGGAAATTTCCCAACTTTGTTTGCAGGAATGGAAATGGTACCTGTTCAAAGGAACTTAATACATCACCAGACAATGGATACTAATCCTATGATCAGCTAGCCTAAGTTGTATCTCTATCAGGCCCAAAACAAATGTATTTTGATTTAAAACAGTCAGAATCAAACAAGAAATAGTTTATGAGTGAGTTAACTATGGGTTTAGGAACTGTGACATATGAAGGACATGGAAAACCCACCTCTGAAACCATAAACCATAAACTCATATTGCTAAATCACTGGAAAGCAATGAGGCCAGCAAGATTCGGGAGTGCATTTGCAATACTTGGAAATTCCAAGGCTTCACAACAGACCCTGCCAGGAGGTAAGGATGGGTCTTAACAGCCCCTGATTCAGTGGCAAAAGATCAACACTTGCAAACCTGAATATCTAATCTTGCATATCAACACTGCTGAATTAAGCGCTCTAACTGGCCCTACCACTCAAAGTGGATGCCCACCATGAGAACTGATTCTCAACTTTGAGCTCAGGTGTGACATTGGATGTAAACAGACCTGGGTTCGAATCCCAGCTCTGCCACTTACTGGTTGTAGATCAGACCCCCTGTGTTTTCAGCATCGTGGCCAGGAATCCACTGCTCTGAGCTCTCCATTTTTTAGTCACAGAATTTTAGAACGAGAAAGAATCTTAGTGACCAAGCACATATGTGCATTAGAACTGGGACCAAAACTTAGCTTTGTGGCCTTGTTATTTCAAATATCTTATCCTCAGGTATCTGTAAAATTGAAAATAGAATACCTTCTTCATTGTAAAACTTGAGCGCCTCCAGCACATGGTAGGTGGTAAGTTTTTATGTACTTCCATTCTCTTTTCCTCTCACACACATAAAAAAGAAAGACAAACTTCCTTGTAATCCTCCCCTTAACCCACTCCACCAAAATAGGAGGATGGGGAAGGAAAGGCAAGGATTTGGCTCACTGACCAGCCTAAATGAGAAACATATGCTTATCTGGTCATTAAAAAGTTAGGTGACTTTGAGAATGTCTCATTTTTTTCATCTGTAAAATTGGAAGATCATTCTTGCATTGCTTGTCCTAAAAGGATAATGTGGTACTTAAATGAAACACTAGCCTAGGGTAAGGTATTTGTAATTAAAATATGTTATATAGTTATCAATCATGATGACAATGATGATGATGATGGGGATGACGTCCAGGTACAAGGCTTCCTCATGCTACTGTTTCTCAGAGAATGGCTAGTGTGATATCCATGATCTGTAAAAAAAAAAAACCTCAAGAAATCTTGGTTTATTGTGCTTTAATAGGTCAGAGTTTTCAGTCTGATTTCACCATGAGTTCATCAAGAAATAACAGGATTCTAGTGGTATCATGAACCTCAGAAGTCACTGAGCCAATTCTCTAGCCTGTATGGGAGTCCCCTCTATAGCATCCCTGATAGATGCACACACTCTCTTATTTCTTTCCAGACCAACTCAGTTAGAAAACTCTCCCTTAATATCATTCGTGATGGTGATAACAGTAGCCAGTTCTCACAGTCAAGCATTTTCTTGTTCAATGTTTCCAACAGTGCTATGAGATGTGCACTATTATTTAAAATGCTTTTGGAAAACGGTTGTGGCTCAAGCGATTGGGCTCCTGTCTACCATATAAGAGGTCCAGGGTTCGATTCCTGTGGTCTCCTGGTGAAAGGCAAGCTGGCCCATGTGGCGAGCTGGCCTGAGCAGAGAGCTGGGCCACACAGAGTGTTGGCTCACGCAGGAGTGCTGGCCCACTCAGAGAGCTGGCACAGCAACATGATGTGATAAAAAGAGACACAGAAGAGATGCAGCAACCAGGGAGCTGAGGTGATACAAGAAATTGAGCACCTCTCTCCACTACAGAAGGTTCCAGGATCAGTTTCTGGTGCCGCCTAAAGAAAAGACAAGCAGACACAGATAGAAGACACAAGCAGACACAGGGAGCAGACAGCGGATGCAAAACAATGGAGGGGGGTGGATAAGTAAATAAAATAAATTTTTAAAAAATAAATAAATAAATAAATAAAATGCTTTTGGGTAGGGACCTGAACCTTAGGAAAAATGGAATCATTTGTCCAGCATAGTAAGTAGAGAGTCAGTATCCAACTCCATTTCTTCCTTACCTCAGATCCCACACCGTCCCTGCACTATCCTGCCTCCTTACTTTGAGTTAAGATTGAATGGGTTCTTTCCATCTATCAGTCTTAGTTCTGTCCTCTGGTGCCAACAAAACTAATCTCTTCTTCCACTCAGAAACCTCTCAGCACTTAAAATACCCTTCATCCATGTCCCAGTCACAGCCCTAACAGTCTCACTCAATGTGGAAACATTTCTGGAGATGGGAGAAGTAGGGAGCATGTTAGCCACTACCTGGCTATGCCAGGAAAGTAGGAAAGCCCAGTAGAGGGTGGGCGGAGTGCTGCCTTTTTCAGCACCGTGGTCAGCTACTTGTGGTTCCAGGCTCCCTCCAGCAATTGCAGACACGCAGATTTTAGGACCAAAGGGTTCTTGGAGATCGAGTGCAGGCTGTATCAGAGCTGGAGCCACAGACAAAACCTTGCTGAGCCTCCATTTACATGTCTGTAAAATTAGGTGATAAGATCAAAGGATCCAGAGCTAGGATTCTAAGATGTTCTTGATGGCCAGGTTCAGAACTTGTTCTGCTGCATCTGTCCTTGCCTTTGGAGTGATGAGATCTCCAGCCCAGCCCCAGATCAAGTATGTACTATCTTGAGCTCCCATACTTCTGCATGCCACAGATCTCCACAAGCATCCTTCATGGGTGCCTCTCCCACGTAGAGAGGTAAAGTTGCAACACTGAATTTGAAGGAAGTATTTCTCCATGATCAGGATACTTCTCTGAGCACTGACTAAACATTATATCATCAAGCTTCCAGAGAAATTTGTTTGCTCAATCTGATATAAGTCAGTGAGACATAAGATCCCAAGAGCCTATATCCCATTCCCTTGATGTCCCCAGAATGGACCATAGCTTTGATATCATCTATTCTAGGTTCATAGGCTATGTAAGAAGATGTTTGACTCTTCCCTTGCCATACCCCAAATTGAGACAGGATGGCAAGTTCTTCATGCACACATTCAATGAGCAGGATAAAATGTGAGGGGAAGGGGTAGGAGATGTGGGATGATACTGCACCTCCCCTTGGCCAGGCTTCAGGGTGAACTTCCCAAAACCCATTCATCCATCTCGTTCATTCATCTCCTCACTCCTCTCAAGGGGTGAGATCTGAGCTTTGACGAAAGCATTGAGTGAAGGTGTTAGTAAAGTGGCCTTGCTATTACTGTAGGAGTAACATTTTAGGGTTTGCAAATAGGCCCTGAATCATAAATCACCAATTTCAATGGTGTTCTCTGGGATATCCTCCTCTCCCGCATCCAGGTCAATACGTTCCTCTTTGCTGTTTCGCAGACTCCAACACAGACGGTAGAGCTGTGGGAAAAAAGAAAGAAAGAAAAAACAGTACAGGTTAACAGGAAGAGCCAAACCAATGTCTCTGCCAAGAAGGTGGGACAATAAAAGAATTTGTGTCAAGAAAGGAAAAGGAACACAAATAACAGATCCCATGTACAACATTATCTCTAAATATTTTGGTAATTTGGATGTAAATCTTGTACACACATGTGCCAGCCCTTATAGTATCTATTCAGAGACTAACAGAGTACCTTGAATATAGAAAGGTTTGTTGAATGAATGAATGAACTCTTGTTACATGTAATAAATGAATTTGTTCCTTTTAACACTGGTACTGGGAACCAAACTAGACATCCATCAGTCCTAATCAGTCGTATAAGATAAGATTTTGTGTTGTGTGTTTGTCATATTCTGGGGAGAATAATCTGTAGAATCATGAGCCCTATTAGAATAGAGGTACAGGTTCTACTGACATAGTCTAAAGCTTGAATCACAAACTTGGAGAAGTCTGAAAGTCAATGCAATGTGTTCGTCCCAACCATGCCCTATTGGTGATACCTTGCTTTCTATACTTCAAGAGAAGGCATGGAGCTAAATGTGTTTGGGGCGGCAAAACTTTAAAAGACTGGGACATGGATAAGCAGTTGACACAACACAAATAAAGCCTGTAACAGATTCAACCAATAGACATGATGGTGGTTCTGCTGCTATAAAAGCAGTCTTTTTTTTATATATTAAGCTTGGTCTTGAAAATTTGGCAGTGAAGTTAAAGATCTCTTAGGGATTCTGTGGACCCATGTGTATGTGTGTGTGTGTGTGCACACTGAATGGACAAATATGACCTTAAGTTAACTTTCTAGCTCTGTTATCCTGGAAACCTGAAAAAGGTGGGATGTCAGCTGTGTTGGGTTACCAGACTATACTGCATACAATAAAAAGGGGTCCTAATTAGTAAGCTGTATCAGGATTGGAAGGGCAGAGAATGATCCTTAACCAAAAGGGCCATTTAAAGCTAAAGAAGAGTACTTAGTGATTTTTGAAGTATGAATCAATAGGACTTTGATATTATTAGAAATGTCTTCAGTTCTGTGGGCAACTGTTTGGTGGTTTAATTGGGAAAAAATATCAAAGGAGAAATCGTACTTCAGGCTTCCCTGAGTGTGGTGATACTTGTAACTAGATATGTCCCTTACCAGAACTCCGGAAGCTATGACTATAGGGCTGTTACAAGAAGTTTCAGATTATATTTGGGACATGGACCTCTAAGCCAGAGTGGCCCCTGTGCCCACTCATTTGATCTCATTCCCTTGTACCAGATCAGGGGCTAGAGAACTGAAGTGTGGCCTGCTGCGAGGAGTACCGATAAAGACAGATGCTTGATACTGCCCTACTGACACACTATGCTTCCTGTCCTATATCCTTCTACAGGAAACCAGTGCCAAGTATGGATATTTCAGTTGTGTGAGTATGAAATGTCTAATTGAGCCAAGGCCAACCAAGATGGGTATTGCAGCATGAACATGAAACAAGGGGAGAACAGGTCTCCCAAATGGATACTCACATGCACGTCTGGAATGGGCTTGGTAAAGAGGGAGATGGCCACAACGGTGATGATAGAAATGACAAAGAGGATGATGGCAAAGTACAAATAGTGCACACCACAGATAATTGTAGGGCAGTCGCTGGGTTGCATACAGCTCCCAGTTCCGAAGCCAAACTCAGCAAGCATGCGGGATATCCCAATCAGAAATCCTAAGATCAGTCCCCAAAAGGCTCCCTGTGAAAGAAAACCCGGGGTTAACTCTAACACCAAGCACACAAAATAGCCAGGCATTCTAACATCCCTGGTGGGGCACAAGGAAAGGAAATGAAGTTTGGAGAAATGATAGCTCCAGGCCATTTTACCCTAAAATATCTAAATAACTGATATAGAATATCAACCCAAAGCCTTAAGAATTCCAAAAATAATTCTCTTTAACTTTAAAAAGAATTCAAACCTCTCTGCCCTCAGCTTACCATCAGCACCAGCTCCCAGATTTAGAACATTCAAAATGTAAAGTAATTACTTGTGAAATAATTTGTATTCTTTGAAAACACAAAGAAAGGAAACTGGATCCTTTGGAGAGAAGGAGAAAGGAATATTCCCATCAAAATATAAATAATATTTCCTTCTTCCACTTTCCTTATAGATCCAAAGTCCCAATTTATAATTTGAGAACATAAAATCATACTACATGTTTTTGCATTAAATGTATGCTTTGCATATTAGAAATATGGAAGCCTTTAAAAGACACTTGGAGGACAATTTTTCAGTTATTTATTTAACTCTTACTTATTTCTATCTCTCTATATATATATCATCTAGCTAGCTAGCTAGCTATTTGGGATCAGTCCATACCTAAAGGACAAGGTCTAGGTCTAGAAGTCACATTTTAAGAGGACCAGTGACAAAGTAGAGAGTGCCCTTAAAAGGGTGGCCAAAAGGGGATTTCATGATTCAAGTGTTGATCTTAGCATCTTTGCTAGCCATCATTAGCCCTACACTTTATACTCCAGGTGGGTTAAATGCTTGCTACTCTTTAAACATGCTATGAATGTTCATGTACCCGTCTTTGTACAAGTTATTCCTTCTTCCTGGGAGAGTATAGGCTCTTCTCTTCCTTGGTGACCTTGTTCTAGCTCAAATGACACCTCCCTCCTCCCGAGAGAGAACTGAAGGGTGGATACACCCTCCTGGCTATGACCACAGCACTGTGGACACTCCTCCATGCCAGCACTGACCTCACTGCTATGGAATCCCTCATTCTCTTCTCTGTCTCCCCACCTGAACTGGAAGCTTGTCCAGAGCAGAAACCACGTTTCACTCATCTCTGTGCTCCTAGTGCTTAGCCCCATGTCTGGTATCTGCAAGTACCTGCTAGATGAATAAATGAATAAGGAAAAAGGAAGAATTTGCTCCACATACATTTGCCATGCACTTATTCACTCAAAAAATTATGTCTTCACTTTGAATTCGTGTGATTAGTATTCTAAGGCTTTCCTTCTCTTTCGGCATTTAACCTATTTCTTTAGTTTTTATTCTGAAGGGACTCTTGAAAATTTTTGGATAGCCTTTGACATTTTCTTAGAAACTTAGAATCT
Organism: Cabassous unicinctus; assembly: GCA_029593785.1. NCBI lineage: Eukaryota > Metazoa > Chordata > Mammalia > Cingulata > Chlamyphoridae > Cabassous > Cabassous unicinctus. The sequence goes on along the minus strand of JAQZBX010017452.1, from coordinate 12,282 downwards.
CCCCTCACCAAGTACAGCACCTAACCAGTCCTGAGATCACCTTGTCATCTCTAGTTATTGCTCTCTGGAAACTCTAGCCCATAGTTTCTTAACCTTGACAATATTGACATATTGCACCTGATAATTCTTTGCTGTGGGGAGGGGCTGTCCTGTGCATTGTGGGATATTTAGTAGCATCCTTGGCCTCTACCCACCAGTTATCAGTAGCATCTTCCAAAACATGACTAAAGAAATGTTTCCAGACATGCTCAAATGTCCCCTGAGACCCACTACTATAGATATATCCCAATTCTTAGTTTTGTTTTGTTTTGCTTTTTAAGTCCTGGTCTACTGCTGAATCATATCTGCTTGTGACCCACTGCTATTCCCAGCTTGGATTCTGGCCACACTTTCCTAACTTATATTTTAGAAACCCCCTAGTAAACCAGCTTCAATCATTCCTCACTGAGACTCACCCCAAAATGCGTGCCTATTTCTCCCACCTGTCAAGATCACCCTTATCTGTTCCACTGCTACCTCCAAATTTAGGGAGGTACTGTTCTCTCTGCCTTGAACATCCTCTCTTCCCTCTCCAACTTCAATCCTTCCAGCCCCACCTCCTCCTGGGGGCCTTCCCTGATGGTTTTAGTGTCTGTTAATGTAGCATGAATCCCTCCCTATTCATATTTTATGCCTTATTTTACCCCTCAGTTGTTATCTACCTTACATTGCTCTCCATATAAACCACTTGAGCACCAGGACTTTGTCCCTCACTAGGACCTGGAAAGTGCTGTTTATAGAACCACTGGAAGCAGCCTATACTAGGACTTCTTCCAGAGCTGCTCACCCAAGGGGCTACAGATTTCCAGGAAGTGCCATGCAGTCAGGTCAAAAATCACCAAGCTTGGCTAGGAAATGCACAACAATGTTAGTTGTGTGTACCTGCAGATAACATTGAGGAAAAGGGGAGTCACAAAGAATGTGAACCCAGTCCCCAAGTTCCAAGAAGTTCATTCCAACTCTCTGAGAACCCCAAGGTCCTTGGGGGCATTCCCATATGAACCCTCACAGCACATCCATTTCTGCTCACCATCTCTGGGAAGTGGAATCCTTCCCACAGCGAAGATGCAAACCCATGTGGGAACTTCTGTGACAGAATTGTTTTTCTGGACATGCCAGAATGATACCTACTGGCTCATTGACTCTCTTGCAGAAAATAGCAAGCAGGAAAACAGCTGCAATGGGTGGTCCCAAGTAACTGGTGATGGACTGGATGTAATCGAAGAGCTGCCCACTTTGTGCTGACTGCACAATGGGCACCCAGGCAATGCTGATGCCAATCAGGACCAGGATGAACAATCTAAAATCAAAGCCCCCACAACAGAAGTGTCAATAAATAGCTCTACATTTAAAAATATATATATTTGCATGTATCAAATATAATTATATTAAAATATGAGCACAGCAAGGAAAATGAACTAGCAAACTCATTGTTTGGGCTTTTTCCTTCTGTACTTTGCCTTCAGGAATTCATCTGTGTCTATGAGTAAGTGAAACACACTAGAATTTCAGTTATAACCTAGACCTGGTCACTCCCGTATGAGAATCCCACTTTGAGAGGCTGCAGAGTATAGGAACAAGAGTACAGACTTTGGAGTCAGACAGTCTTGAATTCAAATTTATATTCCCTCTGTGTGGCATAGGACATGTTACTTAACCCCTCTGAGTCTCAATTTCCTCACCTGTAAACTAGGGATAATATGACCACCCTTGAAAGGTTGCCGGTGGTAGCCAAACACCTAGCAAATAGTAGGCACTTAATACACAATAAAAAACTATTATTATTTTCTTCTCCTCTTCCTCCTTCTTCTTTATAATAATAAACCTAAAAGTACAAGCCAAGAAGAGTTTACAAAGGAATAGTCTAGATGGAAAAGAACACTACCAGTTTATTTCTAACTCTCCTCCTCTTAAGTTTCACTTCAAGTTCTGAAAATATTTTAGAGTTCCCTTACAGATTCTTCTTACTGGTGGGTTTTTTTTTTCCTTAAATTTAGTTGGAAAGAAGGTTGTGATTCTCTTACCTCACTTACCTGTATTTAAGGGGAAAGAGTCTTAAACTAACCATCACAGAGCGGTGTTTTGCTCCCATATTTCTTCCTGTGGAATGCCCTACCCACTGTCCTCCACTTACCCAAATCTTACCCACCATTTTGGACTCAGCTCAGGTTCTTCCTTCCTTAGGAACCATCCTCAACTACTGCATGTCACACTCCTCTCTCCCATCTCTGATTGCTCTTACCGTTCCTACAGCAGAGTTTGAGATTTTTTCATGTAACTGTAAGCTTGTCTAGCGCAGGGACAAGCCCCATAGGTTGCACAAAAAATGTGAGCCCCAATATAATCTCAGGATTGTGAGATCCAGGACTGAGCAGAGCAACAAAGTAATTCTCTTCCCAGGATCTTGAGACTTATAAATAATAAAAGTCGATGAACTCCTTTCTAAGGAAAAACCAGGCAAGGTAATGGTGCTGCTTCCTGTGAAGCAGAGTAGTAAACTCTGGCCTGGTCATATCTCCCCTGGGTTCCAGGAATCTTGTTGCCTGTGAGTGGCTTTCCATTTTTCCTTTCCTTTCTTCACCTTAATATAGCTTATGAGACCTATGGTATGGCAGCCCATACCCCTGATGCACTCACTGGAACCTTTCCCTTGACTGACATCCCAGGAACTTGTTCCACCTGTTCTGTAGAGGTTGACCTGCCTTGACCCCATGAAGAGACATAGCAGAGTTTCTCTTAAACTCAACCCAAAGTGTCTGCTCTATTCCGGAGCATTATGATGATGAGCACACTTGGCCCATTTATCAATCAATGGTTTGCTGCTTTCAGTGACCTCTCATGTCTGTTAGCCCATTTGATATAGTGTTTTAGACTTTACAGGGAATGTTAACCAGCATAATCTCACTTAACCTTAGAAATGGTCCTGCAAAATGTTCCAGTGAGTGTTACAGCTCTTTTAGAATCTGTTTAGTAGACCTTCTGGCTTTAACCAGAAGACCCTTAAAAAATGCTGCAGTGAATAGTCAAAGCATTTGAGGGATCTAGGCCTCAAAAAGATGGCCATTATGGATTGTTACAGACTGAGGGGGGCGCAGTATGGGACAAAGTAAAAGGTCTTGGACAGGGACCCAGCTGACCACAGATTCTAAGCCTAGCTCTGCCACTGTCCAGGCTATGTTGGTTTAGGAAGGATAAGCCTCATTTTGCTTGTTTATAACCTAAGTGTTAGATTAGATGATCTCTGATGTCACTTCTAATTCCAGAGGGGCAACTGGATGATCTCCAATTTAAAGTTAAATGCCACTAAAGGACAAATATAACTAGCCACAAGGTTACTCGCATTCCACCCCAGGCTTCTGCCAAACTTCTCTGGCTTGAGGGGTAACACAGTTGGAGCCTTTCTGACATTCAGACTCTCAGGGTGCATGGCAGAGGGGAAACTGCATTTACCTTCCTGCAATCATGAGCTCCTTCTCAGATGCTCCCTTCCGGATCTTGGTGTAGATGTCCATGGTGAAGAGGGTGCTGGCACTGTTGAAGATGGAGGTCAGGGAGCTCATGAGAGAAGCCAACATGACCGATAGCATCAGACCTCTCAGTCCTAGAAGAAAAAGCGATCTTGAGTGTCATATACAGCACCTCAGCTCCTTTGTGCTTAGGAAGTGTGAGGGCCCAAGGTTTGATTGCCTTCTGAAACCATACCGTGTTCTCTGACTTATATACTCAGAGAGATTAAGAGTTTTAAGGAATGGATTGTGGTTTTAAATTATTTTATAAGCCCCATGGCAGCCAAAAAAAAAAAAAAAACTGGGGCAAAATATATATGAGGTAAATATTTTGCAGTTGAATGATGATGATGGTGATGACGATAATGATGGTGACTGTGAGTGTGTGTGTGCGTTTCCATCTGTGGGAGCTTTTGATAATATCTCTCATCCAAAAGCTTTATAATATGGCAGAAAGAGGTTTAAAATAGTATTCAAAAGATGAGGTTCTGTTTCTAATCCTGCCGATAACCACTCATTATAGGATCCTAAGAAAAGCATGCCAACCTCTGGTCCTCATTTCTTGATGTGCTAAATGGGGATAAGACCAGAGTTGTCCAAATCAGAATAAGGGATACATAGCTAGCATAGTTGGTTATAATCTCTTTTCCCCCTCCCATGGCAAGGAAGGCACAAGGTTCTACTTGGTGGGGCTGGAAGGCCAGACCAAGTAGAGGGACCACAGAGGCCAATGTAATCCAAGTCAGACTCTAAAAGGGCCATAGTACAATGATCATCTCAAGGAACAGAGAGAGTCTGCAAATGCAAGCAAGATAGTCCCATCCATCTGCCCCATGGGATCTAAGGCCTCTCTCAATTAGAAGCGGAGTGGGCATCATGATCCCAGGATCCTCAGGATTGGGGAATGAATGATGAACTAGAGTAGACTTACTGTTATTCTACTATAGTCTTATTGTTATTCTAGCAATGGAAGAACTTTTATCATTGATGTGGAGGCAGTGGCCACTGGAGGTTCTGAGGAGAGGGAGAGGGAAAAATAACTGTCATTTAGGGGCATTTTCGGGACTTGGACTTGGGAGTTGTCCTGAATGACATTGCAATGACAGATACAGGCCATTATATATCTTGTAATAACTTGCAAGGGCGTGCGGGAGAGAGTGTAAGCCACATGTAAACTATAATCCATCCTTAGTGGCAATGCTCCAAAATGTGTTCATCAACTGTAACAAATATACTACACTAATGAAGGATATTATTAATGTGGGGAAATGTGGGAAAGCTAGGGAGCAGGACATAATGGGAATCCCCTATATTTTTTATGTAACATTTATGTAATTTAAGTATATTTTTTAAAATATTAAAAAGTATATCAAAATTTTTTAAAAATTAATAAAAGGATCATAGTGACTCTTGCTAATTGCAACTTTAATTAATAAGCAGTCTGGCTCAATGGAGTAGTTAACTTTACTTCCTTTGAATTTTTGGCCTCCCGGGTCCTCTAACCTAACCATATTTGCTTCCCTTGCGTTAGAACTTGGAGATTTTTCTTTAGCTCGAAACATGAACAGCAGCACTAAGTGCAGGCCCCAAAAGTCTAGCTAATCTGGACTCACAATTAAGTACTCAATCACCTTGGATAACCCATTCCTTATGGTGAGAAACCTCCTTGTATCACACCCATTTACTGCTACAAACTCCCTCATTCTAGGGCTAAAATCATTCCTTGCTCTTCTCTCCATGTATTTCCTTGGAACACTCTTACAATCTAAAAGTCAATTCATTCTCCAGGTAAAACTCTTTTGGACCTAGGACGCTCAGTTCAAGCTTTCATGTTGAAGTTCTGTTGGAGAACTTTGATAGACCTCCTATATGATCATGAAAAAGTCATGTTTTTCCCTAACAAGTTTGCAGATCATCTCCTTTTCAAGCCTAAGTGGACAAGTCCCAGTACTCATAAAATCCAGCCAAGCCATATGATTGTTCACACTGAGGGAAGACGTGTTCAAAAACTGAGAACAAGCAGGAACTCAAACAGATCCTTGTACAATGATGTTCATAGCAGCATTATTAATAAGAGCCAAAAGGTGGAAACAACCCAAGTGTCCATTAACAGATGAATAAATAAACAAAATGTATATTGGCATATACATACAATGGAATATTATCCAACCATGAAGAAGAATGAAGTTCTGATACATGCTACAATACGGATGAACCTCAAAAAATTATGTTAAGTGAAAGAAGTCAGACACAAAAGTATAAACATTATATGATTCCACTTACATGAAATATCTAGAATAAGCAAATTCATAGAGACAGAAAGTAGATTAGAGGTTGCCAGGGTTTGGGAATTAGGAGGAATAAGGAATTATCACACGATGAAAATTTTTGTACATAGATAGTGGCAATAGTACCACAACATTGTGAATGTAATTAATGCCACTGAACTGTACCCTTAAAAATGGTTAAAATGGCTAATTTTGTGTTATATATGTTTTACCACAATTTTTTTTAAAAACTGGAGGCACCTGGAATAAGGCTTTCTCTATTGACCTACCAGACTCAGAAATGGCTTTGCCCCAGAAGGCCCACAGAAATCTATGTAGGGAAGCTGATATGGCTCAGGCAGTTGGGCACCAACCTACCACATGGGAGGTCCCAGGTTCAGTTCCCAGTGCCTCCTAAAAAAGACGAGCAAGACAGAGAGCTGACCCAACAGGCTAGCGTGGCAAGCTGAGGCAACAAGATGACGCAACGAAGAGAAACAACGAGGAAACACAATGAGAGACACTACAAACCAGAGCGGAGTTGGCTCAAGCCATTGAGCACCTCCCTCTCACATGGGAGGTCCCAAGTTCCGTTCCCAGTGCCTCCTTAAAAAAAAAGAAGAGGAACACACAATGAACAGACACAGAGAGCAGACAGCTAGTGCAAACAATGGGGTGGGGGACAGAGAAACAAATGAAATAAATAAATCTTTTTTTAAAAATCCATGTAGATAATAAGCCCTTCTCAGGAAAGACCCTGTCAACAAGATTGACTCTTACCATTGGGCATAAGCTCCACCACCAGGGTCGGGTAGGCAATGTTGGTACAGCCAACCTCAGTGCCACAAAACTTCTTACATTCTGAGGGAACAACACAGGCAACTTTTTCTGGAGAGAGATAAAAAGGCATGTCACCAAGGAGATATTGGGGAAACATGTCCAAGGTTCCTCTTCTTAAAACAAGACTTCCAACATGATGTTCCAGCCTGAAGCCCCGAAAAGGCCCGCCAAAAAGTGCAGCTTCCGGTTGAGTCCTTCCATGCCATGCCAGAGGGGTTAAATAACAGGCCACTAGCCCTGATATATCCCCAAGCTCTGACCGGGGAGAAAAGACAGCTCCTGGGCAGAGGAGCGAAAATAACTCAATGCACAGAGTGGGGAGAGAGGAGGCACGGTCCTTAAAACTTAGCTAGCTACCCTGCAGCTCATCGGTGATAATTGTCATGTTTCCCCTGAAGATGGCAGAGACTGTGGCTTCTAATTTTGAGGTTTGCTTTAAGCAGCTCTTGCAAGCAGGGTTGGATGCCCAGACAATTGAGGAAATTCCCCAGAGGCAGGGCTATTGGAAAGCACTTGCAAGATGTGGGGAATCTGGGGTAGAGACAGAAATGAAGTGGCCTGGGAGGGGAATGGGTACATTAGCTAGAAACTGGAAGCGAATTCTAGAAACTTGGAGAAAATTCAGATCAGCAAACATTTATTAAGCACTTACTATAGGTATACTTTGTTTAGTCCACTGATTTATTAAATTATTATTTTTGTAAATTAGTGTGTGTTATATCCATTATAATACGAACTACTTAGTCGCACCTATTTTTCTCATGCCAGGCAAGCCAGGAATGTGGGAGCACTATTAGGAGCTCTTGGTCAATGACAACAAGTACCCCCATACTGTCCTGACTTCATTTTCGAGGGTGCTCACCAAATTTTCACTCAGCTGTGCTCTCTTTTTATTTCATATTCCAGGAAATAGTTTTGATCCGTGATAGCTAACCCAAAAAGAGCAAATGGCAATGCTGGAGAGGGCCTCCTTGGAGGAAATGGGACAAGGAAACAGGGCTCGGAGCAGCAAGCAATTAGAGAAGTGGGAAGGGGGGTCCTTTGATATTAGGGAAGACATCATACACACCACTCTAACCTGGAGGGACTGAGCAACAACTGAGCAAATATTAGCTAGAGGAAACTACAGCTGGAGGCAGGTCATGATTTCAGAGGATTTGAAAAAAAAGAGGTGAAAGCATTTTCCTATATAAGGAATCAGGGAACACAATGTCCAGGCTCTGTGCCTTTGAGTTCCTATCAGGGGAATAATAATGCTTGGTAATCATGGCAAGGAAAAAGGGAAAGGGAGCAGGACAACAGGGAGCTACAGGGCTTTGGTAGTGACTTGGAGCCAGGAAAATGGGAGAGCGTTGCCAGTGAGTCCAGCAGAAGGCATCACCTGTGTACAGGATGCGGCTGATCATGCCTGGCATCACCATGAGGAACATGGGCAGCAGCTTCAGGTACCCGCACAGGATGCAGCCGGCCTTCACGTGAGACATGTTCTTGGCCGAGAGACAGCGTTGCACAATGACCTGCCAGGGAATGCCCAGTGAGGGAGGAGTGCAGGCCAGAAAACCCTGCTACAGCTTTCTGCTACACCCTAGTCTCCCCATCCTGGATCTTTGGCTTGGTACTTCCATGTCCCCAGGGCTCAGCTACCCCCTGCCTTATGTTTCCCAATTCCACAGGCCACAGACAGATGGGGGTTCTTATGTTGCCTTGGGGAGGAACCCACCCACCCTGCACTCCCAGCTTGGGTACCTGATCTGTGCACCAGTACCACAAGGCGAGAATGGCCAGCCCAAAGATAAGACCAGGCCATGGGAGATCTCCCTTGAGAGGATCTCGAAATAGGTGAAAGGAATCAGGCCTCGGAGTATAGCATTCTTCCTTGATGGTGACGTTTATATCAGAAACCAAGGTTGGAATGGCGTTCATGTACTTCTGCATAAAGTTTTCATACCCTCCGACTTCGTAAAAAGCTGGAAAACATAGGTAACAAAAATTAACATCTTGAAACTCAGAATTATTCTTTTCCCTCTGTGGATGCCTGAGAAACTGAGACAGTCCCACCAGCAAGCCGGAGACCATACTGTGTGATCTTGGGCAAGTCACTTTCCCCCTCTGGGCCTCAGCTTTCTCATCAGTAGCATGGGATTATTAACCCTGCCCAGTCCCCTTGGAACTACTGTGAGGATCCAAAGCAATAACTTGTGAAAGTAGTTCAACTCTTTACAAAAGGAAGGTATTTTAATTATTAAAAGGAAGACCTAGGGATGCACAGAAATTGGAACTCTCATGCACTGCTGATGGGAATGTAAAATGGTGCAGCCACTGTGGCAAAGTCTGGCAGTTCCTCAAAAATTTAAACATAGAGTTATCATATGATCCAACAATGCCACTTCAAGTGAAAAAAAAAGTGAAAGCAGAGACTCAAATAGATAACTGTAAATTGATATTCATAGCAGCCTTATTCACAAGAACCAAAAGGTGGAAACAACCAACCCCAAATGAGGACCAAGGATCACTGGCAGCCAACCTCAAATGCCAGTCTTCAGAAAGAAAACATAGCCTTGACAACACCTTGATTTGGATTTTCTCTTAGCCTCAAAACCATGAGCTAATAAATCCCTATTGTTTATGTCAACCCATTGCATGGTACTTGCTTGAGCAGTCAAGGAAACTAAAACGCATGAGGTTTACATTTAATATCCTAAATCTATAACACTAATTTAAATTGATACCAACTTAACTTCAATAGCATACACAATCTATTTTCATAGATTTTCACACCCCTCCATTCCCCCTCTTTATGTTGCATATTATATCTTCCCATAACAAATAGCCCTAGATCTTGGGTATTCAGTCTTCTCTTTAGGATTTCACAGTAAAATTTCAAAATACTGTTGGGGGTGGGGCAACATAGAAAGGCCAGTTTTAAATTTTTGTCAAATAAAGATAGTAAAAAAAGAAAATTATCACCTATTGTCTTCAAGTAGGTCTCAATATAATCTGAGATTTAAAAATAACAACACTTGAATATATTTACGTTGATGGAAAACTCACTACACTCTCCTTTATCCCTTTTTTTTTGTCCAGTTTGGCCACAGACAGAAGACCATGTCATCACAGGCCAACATTGGGAATCAGTGAACCAGACTTTCTAGAAAAGGTAGCAAAGAATCCAGATATTCTCTGGACCAGCCCCAGCCTGAGACATCCAGTGGTGAGGAAGGGCCTGTGCATTTCCATAATGAGGCACCAATCCAAGTCATACCACTCTGTTTGAAGGAACAGAGCCCTTCCAAGCTCACTGCCTGGGCTGGCAGCAGGCAGAGTAGCCAGACTTGCTTTTCTCTTCTTGGGGTGCAGGCCCTCTGTCTCTATCCCCACCTCCTCAACCTGCTGAAGTTCCACTTACCAAAGCCAGTCAGAATGAAAGACCCCACCAGCATGATCACTGTCTGCAAAGTGTCGGTGTAAATCACAGCAGCCAGACCCCCTAGCAGGCAAGAAGACAATAAATACATCTGACCCCATGTTGAGGGCAAGCTGTCTGCCTGCTTCCTTTCCCCATCCTCTACCGTCTTGCTTCTGCACAGTTTCTAAGCACACTCCTTCATTCCCCCACCTGCCTCTTCTGCCTTCCCTCCCTTGCCCTGATACAGCTTACTCAGCATGTACCAACATCTCTACTTTTCAGAGAAATGCTTGGAAGGCCTTGGGGAAAGGAGACTGTTTCTCCCTAATTGAAGGTAAGAGGGTGATGTGACACTTTTAAACCAGGAAATGGCTTACAGGAGATGGTTCCTCTATGGTGAGATGAAGTATCTTCTATCAACAAAGTCAGGGAAGAACAGAAAGCTGACTGCAGAGATATCTGGGAACATTACCAAATTGGCACCTTTCAGAGGGCTACTTGTATATCCACTCTTTCTTTTCTTGGGCCATCTAAGTAACTTCTTGCCCTCCAAACTAATTGGAACAGGAACCCAGGAATGGGGTTCCAGCTGAGCAGCAAGTTCCACCACTGACCCTGATCCCCTAACTGGACAGAGTGACACTTCTGCAAAGGTGTCCTCAATTGGCATCCAGTCATCACCTCCTCCAGTAACCTCTTTCTATGTGTCACTCCCTCCCTACAGTGGCTCCCGTTGCTTATGACATCAAACCTAAGGCCTCTGTCTGCCTTCCAAGGCCCCTCTAGTATCACTTCCTTTTAAGCACCAAGCTCTACAGCCCATGATCCCCTCTATCTCCCAGTGACCATCCTCTTCCAGCCAAGCCCACCTGCTTGCTCACCCTCCCTCCCACCCCATGCCAAGCCCATTCTCACCTCTATCCCTGTGCTCACTCCATTCCCTATACCTGACACTCCCTGATTCTCCCAACTTAGCCAAGTCCTCTCCATAATCTACAAGATCAAGCCCTACCCTGCCACCTGTAAGAATTTATCCTGACTATTCCAGCCAATACTAGAGTTTTCTGAGACCATCCACATAACTTATAGTGTCTGTGAGTTGGGGCCAAGCAAATATCACATTATCAAACTGTTTCTTGGTGTGTATCTCTCCTCCTTGAGAGGAGAAGCCATGTCTCCTGCTTCCTTTCATCCTGCCCAAGAGCCGAAACCCGAGCTAGGCGTGAGCTGCTGGATCATTTAAAAGGACTCACCTGTGATTGTGTAAAGGCCAGTGATAGCCAATAGGAGAAATATAGCCAAGTACAAATCCAGGCCCAAGGCCAAATTGATGAATATGGCCCCAGAGAAGATATCTGCCTGAAAAGGAGAGGAGAGTGGAGTTAGGAATGAGAGAGGCCAACTGGCTGCAGGGATCACTCAGTGCCTGAGCTGAGGCACTTCCACTGCATGGGGACAGGGAGGCAAACGTGGAGGTGCTAGGAGAAGCTGTCACCTGAGTAGGCAGAGCATGTCAGGGGCTGAATTTTCCAGGATCCCAAGGTTGGCCCCACTCCCATTGCCCTTTGGCTGAAATTCCACTATTAGAAATTTATATCCACAGCTATGAAAATTAATATCTGAAAGAGAGTCTTGCTCTATTCCTGAGTTTCCCAGCATGGTTTACTCAAGATGATAATAGATATTCCATTTAAAAAAAGGATTCCATACACAAAAGTCTGTGACATGCTGGATTAAACAAAGTTTAGGCAGTTTCTTTACTACACAACTTCTCTGAGCCTTTAATACACAAGGTGTACTATGAACCCCTAGAGAGGGAACATGGTACATGTTTCACAAACTTCTTTAACTATGGAACCCTTTTTGTCACCTTGTGGACTCCTGTTGTAAGCTATTATCCATTGTTTACACCTTAAGTACACAAAGGTTTATTAAACATATTCCCAAAAGCAAGCTTGAGTGTGGGAGGGTCCATGACTAAATCTTCTCCCTCCTCACCCCCACCCCCGAATGGAGGGAAACTTCAGTGACATCATAATTTTATCTTCCAGGCCCAGATAAAGTCCATCTTGAATCAAATAGAGCCAGGACACCACCAAGCACGTCTTGCATGGCAGCCTTGGTGCTAGGTGATTTTAGCTAGATTATCTCATGAAACTCTGGGGAAAATTGTTTCTTCTTCACCTCTGAACTCACCAGATATGTTCTTTTTTTTTTTTTTTTT
>JAQZBX010017451.1:0-35554 GCA_029593785.1 Cabassous unicinctus | reverse complement strand
TTTTTTTTGCTGCAAAAATCTTTATTGTTTACACTTGGTTCAGGGCTTGTTAGAAGGCTACAAGATGGCAGACACAAAGAAAAATGCCTCCTGGCTGGAGGGGCTCAGGCAGAAGCCTGGATGATGGGGGAATAGAGGGGGTTCCCCTGCCATGGCCTCTGGGCTCCAGAGGCTCCTAGTCATCCTTGAGGGTGAGCCTTTTGAAGAGATACTCGCTCAGCCCAGCCTGCGGGCCAGCCAGCCTGTGAAGGTTGGTCAGGTGGTCGCCTATCTTCTTGATCAGTTTCACCTCCTCGTCTAGGAAATGATTCTCCAGGAAGTCACAGAGATGGAGGTCTGTGTTGGCAGACCCCAAGGCATGCAGATCCAAAAGGGCCTGGTTCAGGCTCTTCTCCAGGACCAGGGCAGCTTCCATGGCATCCAGAGTTTTACCCCACTTGTCTTTGGATGGCTTCTGCACATCCTGGAAGAGGGCGCGGCCACTGTGCTGGTTTTGCATCTTCAAGAGACGTGCTTCTCCTTTGCTAACTCACAGAAGTGGTCCACGCCCTTCAGGGCCACATCCCCACGGTCAAAATAGTAGCCCAGAGAGAGGTAGGTGTAGGAGGCCTGCAGCTGCAGGTTGACCAGGCGGTTAACAGAGGCCTCTACTTCGGGGGAATAATTCTGATGGATTTGGGAGGTCATGGTTGGTCGACAGTGAGGAGCTAACCACAAAAACACGGTGTTAGTTGGTCCTGGAAGCTAGGGGATGGCTGAGAAGTTGGTCCCGAAGGTTGCAACTTGAGACTCAGTTGGAAGGTGGTCAACGCTGAAGAGATGTGGGGACTAGGCCCCGGGTCTGTTCCGTTCAAACACTGTTGAAGCAAGAGACAGATCCACGGGACCGCAGGCGTGCTGTTGATTGGCTTTGTATTAAGAATCTTCTTTGACTGTTTTTTCAACTTATTCTAGACCTTTAGAATGCCATTTAAGATAGATAGTTTAATTGATCAAGTTTTTCAGCTCTTCTTCATCTTATTCATGTCCTGAATGGTGGATGGGCACTGACAATTGCCATATAGAGAGTGCTACTAAAAGTTCTATACTAAAGTTTATCAGCATCTTCCTCCCTCTCTTCCCTGGATGCTATGCAGTATTCTTCTGGCCTCCAGAACCCCAAAAGAGTTGTTTCACCACTTCCTGACTGTTTCATAGCTATTTTGGAGGGCAGACTGAATACTGGAGCTCCATATTCTGCTATTTTCCCCAAAGTTCCTAATAAAAGAAATTCTTGTACTTTGTTGACTTTATCATGTACTTAGTGGTTTATAAGAAACAGGTCTTCTCAATTTTATGAAAAATATGCTTTTATTATAATGTTATCTCCTATATTTATTTTAAGTTATTTTATTGTCACTTTAATTAAAGAAAATAGCAAAGTGTTGAATCATAGTAACCTGTGATTCTATTTATCCAAGTGTTCAAACCTCCTGAACACTTTTTAAGAATTTTACTTCTCAAATAAAATGTTAAATAATATCTTTTAATTTCAAACTGTCTTTGGGGTCTTCCAAGTTCCTCTGGAAAATAACAGAGAATTTGTGTTTTCACCTTATAAAAAGAGATGCTAAAATATTTATTCAATTAGAATAAGACATATTGTCATATTAAAATATTGTCAAATAAAGAGATTTTCTGACCTTCTATTAGTTGGATTTTTTATATAAACATGTATTTAATACATATATGTTTTTAAGATATATATGTGTTACAGAAATTCTATAAAGTTCCTAAAGGTTTGTCAATCCCTTCATTGTCCATCAAATATCCTGTTAATAATCAGCCTCATAGTACACAATACCATAATGTTACCAGGTATGATTTTAGTTATTCTTAAAACTGTGGTACATGTCACAAAGCATACATTATTTTATTTAAAAAACTCACATTAGATCTTTCCCTTTTATAAAACAATAATTAATTCACCATAACAATTCTTAGTCTTTTATGTTTTAAGTGTTTTCTAATCCACAGATAATATTTTTCTTTTATTCTAACAATTTCTTGAAAACCCTGCAGTGAGCTACAGAATGAAGTGCTTACCCTTCAAAAATATACTGTCTCAGATACTTGCAGAAAGGACTGTTTCATGTGATTTGGGTCACCAGCTCCTAAAAACACTTCTATTCTTTTAGTATGAACAAAAGTTGTATGATTGTATTGGGTAAATTAAAAACAGACAATGATAACAACAAACAGAAACACATAATTTAATATATGCTTATAAATAATTATATGAGCAAGGAGGAAATTGTATAAGGATATCCTCTCATGTGATAATTCAATTGTACTTTAAACAATTTTTATTAGGTAATTTCTTACACCAAGCATGTATTGCTTTTATGATATAAACAAATAAGAAACACTTTATTATATATCTATGTATAATTTGTTTATTGACTAAGCTGGGCTCATAGCATAGCATCAGAAAGAAATATTTCTGCCAACCTTTTCTTCCCAAAACTTGGGGTTCATACCTATTTCACAGCTTTTTCTTTTTAATAGCTTTTTACTTAAAAAAAAAAAAAAAGTTATTTAGATTACAATAATGTTACACAAAAATATAGGGTGTTCCTATACACCCCACTTCCCACACCTCCCATATTTTCCCACATTAACAACATCCTTCATTAGTGTGTCATATTTGTTACAATTGATGAAAACATCTTAGAGCATTGCCACTAAGCATGGATTATAGTTCACATTGTAGTTTACACTCTCTCCCACACAATTCTGCAGGTTATGGCAAGACATGTAATGGCCTTTTTCTGTCATTGCAATGCCATTCAGGAAAATTCCCAAGTCCCCAAAATGCCCCCACATTTCACCTAAAATTCCTTCTCCCTGCCCTAAGAACATCCAATGGCCACTGCCTCCACATGAATGATATAGTTTCTTCCATTGCTAGGATCACAAGAAGTCCATAGTAGAATACCAGTAAGTCCACACCAGTCCATAGTTCACATTCCAATTCTGAGGACTCTTGGATGGTGCTGCCCACTCCATCTCTAATTGAGAGGAAGCTTTGATCCCATGGTCATTGGGATGGTCATTGTCCATCATCATCTCCTTGTTAGTTGTCCTGGGTGAGTCGAATGAACTGGAGAGTAGGTGTTGCAACTCCATTGAATTTCAGGGCCCAGCTGGTACATGGACAGGCCAGAGATTAAAGTCTCTTGGACATACACTTACCAACTCCAGCACCAAGTATAGGTTCAAATAAAAGGGGCAGAAGAAGCATGTGTAGAGAAGTCACATCTGAGTCCAACTCTGTCACATTCAGAAGCACAAACTCCAAAGAAGGGCCCACTGGCAAGGCACAAAACTCCATAGCTATCTGCTATGACTGTAGGTCCTGGGTGTCTCCAGAGCCCTCAGGATCCCCACTATTTGGGGTAGTATCTACCTTGGCTGTCTATGAGATCCTGCTGCAACACGCATAAGCATTACCTCTCTGCTGACCTCCAGACACACTTTGAAGTCTCTCAGCCATATACAGTCATTTTCTTTACCTTTCCCCCTTTTTATTTGAAGTCTTTTTCCAGTTGTATCATAAGCCACTGCTTGGTAGTAATCCCTCGGTGCCAGGGAGGCTCATCCTTGGGAGTCATGTCCCATGCTAGGGAGAAGCTAATGCATTTATATGGTGAGTTTGGCTTACAGAGGGCCACATTTGAGCAACAAGGAGGCTCCAGGAGGCAACTCTTAGGCACTCTCTAACACTAGGCTAAGTTGCAAATTTAAGAACAAAAGGCTCACAAGCAGAGTTGTCAACATCAAGGACCCATCAATGGACCATGCTTCTTCACTAGTCATTGCCCTGTACTTGGGGGATTGTTGCTGTTCCATTAGAAGATGTGGCAGAGCTCTCCAGGATAGATATTCAATAATTTTTCAGTTGTTGTGTGAATCTCCACCCACTGTGGCAATGCTCCATGAACATTTGAACATATTTATATACCTCATATGTATTTGGCAACCATATATCTGATAGAAGCCTAATATGCAGCATATATAAAGAAATTTTATACTTGAAAATAAAAAGACAAACAACCCATTTTAAAAAAATGGGCAAATGATTTGAGCAGATACTTCTCCAAAGAAGAAATACAAATGGCTAAAAAAAACATTAAAAGATGCTCAACCTCACTAGCTATTAGGGAAATGCAAATCAAAACTACAATGAGATACCATCTTATTCCTATTAGACTGGTGGCCATTAAAAAATTGAGGACTACAAGTGTTAGAGAGGATGTGGAGGAATGGAAACATTCATCCACTGCTGGTGTGAATGTAAAATGCTTCAGCTATTGTGGAGGACAGTTTGGCACTTTCTCAATAAACTAAATATAGATCTGCCATATGACCCAGCAATTCCGCTGCTGGGTATATACCCACAGGAACTGAAAGCAAGGGCAAAGAAGAGATATATGCACACCAATGTTCATGGTGGCATTATTCACTATTGCCAAAATATGGAATCAACCCAAATGTCCAACAGATTAATGGATAAACAAAATGTGCTATATACGTATAATGGAATATTACTCAGCTGTAAGAAGGAATACAGTACTAACACATGGGATAACATGGATGAATCTTGAGGACCTTATGTTGAGTGAAGCAAGCCAGACACTGAAGGACAAATATTACATGACCTCTCTGATAGGAATTAAGCAAATTGAGCCAACTCAGAGAGCTGGAGTCTGGAAGATTGGTTTACAGGAAATAGGAAGGGAGAAGAAGGTTGTGAGCCAATGCCCATATGGGTGAAATCTATGATAAGGTGGACGTGAGTAGTTTTGCAGTGAAGAGATATGACCAGGGTGTAAGGATATTATTGGGTTGGGTGCTGCAAGCTTGACAGGGGGATAGGGTGGAGTGTATGGGTTTGATGGTCCAAGGAACTGGGAGGAGTTTTGGGGGAGGAAGTAGGTGAACACTGGGGATAGGTGGGTATGTGGGTGAAAGTACAATGTTGGGAAAACTTTATCAGCAATATGACAAGGAAGCATTACTGGTTCAGAGTGTTGAATGGGGGGAGCATTTGGGGCAGGGTGCACCTGGGACAGTCTTCTAGAGAATGTGCAAGTGATCATTTTGTCATAGTGTGCTCTATCAGTGGGGGGAAGACCCACATAATGAAAGGGAAGGAGTTGAAATCCATGCTGGGGAGGCCTGATACATCCTCAGAGGGGTGTGTATCTCTCGAGATCATGGGCAATTCCTAATAGGGGAGGGCAGAATAATTGTCCAGCCCTCAGCATTGTTGCAAGTATCTAAGAATCTTGTCCTTCAAGGAGTGAAACCTGGTGGTCTCTGTGGACCCTGAGGGGAGGGGGAGGGAGTAATAGAAGAGATTGAAGAAGGGGTATTTGGGGGAAATGCAGGTGTTCTGCATGATCCTGCAATGATGAGTAAAGGCCATGTTAAATTTCATTAAAAAATTATAAAAGTGTATGGTCTAAAATGTAAACCATAAGGTAAACAATTGACCATGGTTGGTAGCTTTGTTTCAATATTTATACATCAGTTGTAACAAATGCACCATCCACATGTAAAAAGATTACTAGGGAAGGGGGAAAAGGGGGAGGATTTTGGGTATATAGGAGTCCCCTATATTCTGTATGTGGCCTTACTATGACCTAAAACTTCTTTAAAGACAATTTAAAAAAGTAAAAAACTGGGGAAGAAATGGAAAAAAATGTCACTGCACATAAAGGACAACTGATATAACAGTGATGAAAGGAAAAATGTCAAAAAATAATTTATTTTATTTTATTTTTTAAAGTTTTTCATTTTTAATAACCCTATCTTTTTTTTACTTTATCTTAGTCTTAGTTTCTCTATATTATTATGTATTTTATTTCTTATATTTAAACCTATTATTATTATTTCATTTTCCTTTTAATTGAATTTGGCAATATTCTAGGCTTAATTTTTGAGGAGGTTTTGGATGACAGAAAGGTTACAACTGTGGCAAGGGAGGATTAATGAAGTGGGGTGTGAGGGATGGGGGAAACATGGGAGGAAGTAAAAACATTTCTTAAAGACTTTAACACCATCCCATGGGACTGACTCAACATTTCCAAAAATCTGATGAGAAGCTGACATATTCATGAAACTTACTAACACAAGATTGAGCAGAACAAGGAATAATAACACAGGACTAAAATATGATTATGGACTTTGTTTAATATATTGCTGATATTTTAATATTTTATTTTTTAAATACAAGGAATTCCTTTTGAGTTTCCATTCAACTGTCAATTATAAATAAAACATTTCTATTTTTCATGCTGCCTGGTCTCTTAGAATTTGAAACTCTTAATGAATATTCTTATTTTTATGAAAATATAATTATTTACCTGTTTCCAATAAAAAATGCCCTCCTTCTTAACAAGATATGATTGCAGACACAGCTTATATAACAAAAGTTTTAATTAGAATACCATAATTGAAAATAATTTTGGCTCAATCTTAAATCTTAAGATGACTAATTCATAGCATATGCCATAACTTGCTAATTTTGTTTCTTATTATAATTTTTATGCTTTCTCTTAATTGTTGTCTCATCTCTAAGATGACCACAGGTATCCTCCAGCCATGCCAATGCACAATGCTCATGTGCCATGCTAATGCACCAGACTCTTGTAGCTTGTACTTGTACTTATCTTGTAGATTGTACATATGAAATTTATAACAGAGCTAAGCTTAATTTTAACTAATCCCTAATAATCACTCCCTTAAAATCTCCTTTTTTCTCACATGTGGCCAAATTCAAAACTCTGCAGTTAAACCTAAAACATTCCCCTTATGTGGGGCATGACTCCCAAAGACGAGCTTCAGTGGCATGTAGGGATTAATATCAAACTCTGGAATAACCAGCAAGACGGTGGCAGAGTAAAGAGCTCTGAGAATCAGCTCCTGCTACAGGGCAGTTGGTGATCACCCACAGCTATCTAGAGCACTTGTTTGGGGGCTCCAGGAGACCAGAAGGCCATCCTGCAATATCCTTGAAAGAATGGAAGGAGGAGACTGCCTATCTGCAGAGTAGATTTGTAAGTAGAACACTCCATGCCATGAAGGTTGGTGCCCATCCTCTGCTGGAGGCACAAGCCACCTTGGGAGCTGTTCCGTGGTGGGAACTGAAAGCTCCACTTCCCAAAAGGAAGAGATAGTTGGGCACCAACTTCAGCTACTGATTAGTAAATTCAGCAGGCTAAAGTATAATCCTAAGAACATCTAAAGTTTGAGCCTGTCCAAGACAGAAAGATGCCAGTGGCTGCCATCTTAACTCTGACCCTGACATGAGGGGAAGCTGGGGTGACTGAAAATCACAGTGCTGGTAGGGACAGGCTTATTTCCATTTAGATCAGATTGCTGCTCTAGCTGAAGCCCCAGGCCCACCTCGGGCAGGGAGGAAGCTGGGGGGAGCTGCACCAAACTCTCTGGGAAATTACAGGCCACGTTGTGGAGGCCGGTGATCATCCTACTTTGGAAGCACAAGCCACCCCTGGAGCTACTCTGTGGCAGGAATTGGAAGCTCCATTTCCCAAAATCAAGGGAGGAAGAGACGGTTGGCCAATGATTTCAGCTACTGATTAGTAAATTGGCTGGCTAAGGTAAAACCCTAAGAACAGCTAACGTTTGAGCCTGTCCATGTCATAAAGAGGCCAGTAGCCACCATTTTGACTCCACCCCAAGCATGAGGGAAGCCAGGCTGACTGAAAATCACAGTGATTGTAGAGACCAGGTTCTTTCACCCAGATTGGCTTGCAAATATAGCCTAGGCTTCAGCCCCACCTCTAGCAGGGAGGAAGCTGATGGGCCCTGCACCAACCTATCCAGGTAACTGCAGGTACATTTAGCTGGCACAGACTGAATAATTGGAAATCTACCAGGGCAACTGTGGTCATCTTGGACCTGCACTGCATAGATTGCTGTGAACAAATGCAGCTCCATCCCTGCCCCCAACAGGGGAGAAAGGGGCATAAAGCTTCATCAGTCTTTCTGAGAACTACCAGGCTAGGCCTGCATGAGTTGGATTATTCCACACAGCTGTGACTCTGTTCCTACTCCTGGCAAAGGAGAAAGTTGGGAGAAGCTTCATTGGTCCTTGGGGCAATAAGGGTATCTTGAGCCTCCACAGCTTATAGCACCAACTACATCATTTGCTCTTACTACACAAGCAGCAAGGGAGAAGGGCAGGAAGCCCTAAACTAAAGGGAAAAACTGCACCCAGAATAAATACTCTAGTAAGCCAGATGCCAAGACAACAACAAAAAATTACAATTCACACCAAGAAACAGGAAGGTATGGCCCAGTTAAAGGAACTAGATACACCTCCAGATGACATAAAGGCATTGAGACAACTAATCATAGATGTCCAAACAAATTTCCTTAATAAATTCAATGAAATGGCTAAAGAGATTAAGGATATTGAGAAGATATTGGATGAGCACAAAGAAGAATTTGAAAGTATACAAAGAAAAATAGCAGATCTTATGGGAATGAAAGGTGCAATAAAAGAAATTAAAAATACACTGAAATCATATAATAGCAGATTTGAGAAGACAGAAGAAAGGATTGGTGAGCTTGAAGAAATGGCCTCTGAAAGTGAACATACAAAAGAACAGATGAAGAAAAGATGGAAAAACTTGAACAAGGACTCAGGGAACTAAAGGACAGCAAGAAATGTGCAAACATATATGTCATGGGTGTCCCAGAAGGAGAAGAGAAGGGAAAAGGAGCAGAAAGAATATTTGAAGAAATAATGGTAGAAAATTTCCCAACCCTAATGAAGGACACAGATATCCATGTCCAAGAAGCATGATGTACTCTCATACAAAAAAATCCTAATAGACCAACTCCAAGACACACACTAATCAGAATGTCAAATGCCAGACAAAGAGAGAACTCTGAAAGCAGCAAGAGAAAAGCAATGCATAATGTATAAGAGATACTCAATAAGATTAAATGCTGATTTCTCACCGGAAACCATGGAGGCAAGAAGACAGTGGCATGATATATTAAAGATACTGCAGAGAAAAACTTCCAGCCAAGAATCTTATATCCAGCAAGATTGTCTTTCAAAAATGAGAGTGAGTTTAGAATATTCACAGATAAACAGGAACTGAGAGAGTTTGTAACCAAGAGACCTGCTTTGCAGGAAATACTAATGGGTATGCTACAGCCTGAAAAGTAAAGCCAGGAGAAAAAAGCCTGGAAGAGAATCTAGAAATGAAGATTATATCAATAAAAGTAACTAAAAGCATCAAAAGAGTGTTGAAAATAAAATATGACAGATAAAACCCAAATATTCAGGCATAAAGTTAACCAATGATTTAAAGTACTTGTATTCAGAAAACTACAATTCATTGTTAAAAGAAATTAAAAATAGACCAAAATAATTTGAAGAATATTCCATGCCCATGGATTGAAAGACTAAGTATCATTAAGATGTCAAGTCCACTCAAATTGATATACAGATTCCGTGCAATCCCAATAAAAATTCCACCAGCATTTTTTAAATAAATGGAAAACATGATTATCAAATTTACTTGGAAGGGTAAGGGATCTTGAATAGTGAAAAACATTTTAAAAAGGAAAATTTCCAGACTTCAAGTCATATTACCTAGCCACAGTGATAAAAACAACATGGTACTGGCATAAAGACAGACGCATAGACCAATGGAACTGAATTGAAGGTTAAAAAACATCTATGGTCAAGTGATTGTTGACTAGCCTGTCAAATCCACCCATCTTGGGCAGAACAGTCCACTCAACAAACGGTGCTGAGAAAATTGGATATCCATAGCAAAAGAAGGAAAGAGGACCCCTATCTTACACCCTATAAAAAATTAACTCAAAATGAATCAAATAACTAAATAAAAACCAAGAACCATGAAACTTCTAGAAGAACTGTAGGAAAATATCTTCAAGATCTGGTGGTAGGTGGTAGATTCTTAAAGGTGATAAGAGAAGGACTGAGATGGACTACTGATATTTAATGTATATAGAAGTTTTAATTAACTTTACTGTAAAGGTGGAAATGTACAGAGTTGATGGTAACACATTATAGTGAGTAACATCTGGTTTATAAATGGGAATGTGGCTGAGGATGGTAGCCTAGGGATGTAAATGCCAATTGACAGAAAGCTAGAGAATAATCTAGGGACTGAATACCACAGTAAACCCAGAGGTGGATGAAAATTGTGGTTGATGGTATAGATGCAAGAGTGTCCTTTGTGAGCTAGAACAGATGAACAGCACTATTGCAGGGTGATTGGAATGTGGAGAAGCATGGGAAAAATACAACTGGAGTGACCTATGGAGTGTGGTTAACAGTAATAATGTTATATTCTTGTATCTATGCCAAAGATGTACTGTGTTGATAATGGGGGAGTATGGAAAAAGTGTGCCAAATATAGGCTGTGGACCTAGTAATAATTGGATGATATTATCTCATAATCTGTAACAAATATTCCACCAGGGTATGGTATATTGATAGAGGGGTGTTGTGTGGGAATTCTGCACATGTGAATGATTGTTTTGTAAGTTTACAACTTCTGTCATAAAAATAGACTTAAAAAATAATAATAGGGTGGGTTGGGGGAAAAATACACCAAATGTAAGATAAGGACTATAATTAATAGTAAGATTTTGTCAATATTCTTTCATAATTTGTAACATATGTCTCATGACAATGCAAGGTGTTGGTGGAGGGTTGATGTATGGGACCCCTGTATGATATTATGAATGTTTGCTCTGTAAATTCACAACTTTTACTAGACACTTATTGTTTATGTATGTTCATGTATAAGTGATATAAATAATAATAATAATAGGGTGGGTAGGGTTAAATACTTTGGTTAGTAGTAATATTTTGAGGATTCCCTTTAATCATTAGTTAAAAATATTTCATAATAATACAAGGTATTGTGATAGGGTGAGGTATGAGAGCCCTCTATGATGTTATGTATGTTTGTTTTGTAAGTTCACAACTATTACTATACACTTATTGTTTATGTATGTTCTTGTATGAATAATATACTTCAATAAATTTTTTTAAAAATTAAAAAAAATTCAAACTCTGATCAGTGATATTTGTGGAGAAAGATTATTATCAAAAGGGGGAAATGAGAAAAGAGATAAAACAAATGGAGTTGCTATGGCTAAGAGATTTAAATGGAGATAGGAAGCCATTCAGGATGTTATTCTTATGCATGTCTCACTGAGCTATCACAAACTGCAAAGGAATGCAAAATCAAAGGCAACAATGCTTCTGAGGACATCTAATGCCAGGAACTTCCTATAAGATAAATCAGTAAACTCTATAATGTGACGGACATTTGCTAAAACCCAAAGATACACCAATAATAATTCTTTACAAAATACTTATGCAATCTCCTTTCTCTTTAAAAACCCTTTCTTGAAATTCCCAAAAAGGGACACAATTTGGGTTGCTGCCTGATTCTACGCACGATAATTTCAATTCTAAGACCCCAAATAAACACTTCCGTTGCCTTGGAGTCCAGTCTGTAATTTGAGATCTTATCCAATGTCTCTGACTTTCATTAAATCCCATGAATCATTGCTGACCTTTGAGGTTGGGAGGATATCATAAAGAGAAATAAGGTTAAGTTTTCTACATTTTGTAAGTAAGAACCTCTGATATACTTTCATTTTTTTATGCACAAATACACACTTATAAAAATTTATCATTAATTCATCCGTTCAGTCAACAAAGATTGGCTATAAAATGGCTATGGCTATGACACTTTATTTTAGTAAAAACTTTTTATTTTGAAATACATTCAAACTTTTGGGTGAGTTACAAAAATGACACAAAACACACACAGAGAACTCCAACATAACCCTATTCCTACCAGATACTCAAATCTACCAAATTTGCCATTTTGCCACAAATTCCATATCATTCTATCTATCCATCTATCAATCCATCTATCCCTTTGTCTGCTTGCTTATCTATCAATCAATTTGTGAACACTTCAGTATAGGTTGTATACCTCAAGCTCTTTGAACACTTAATACTGCCATGTATATTCCCTATGAGAAGGATATTCACTTATGAACTCACCTTAAGTGAAGTTATCATGTTGAAGAAATTTAACAGTATGTAAAACTTGCAGTCAATATTTAAAGTTTTCCATAAACCTCAATAATAACTTTTTGAAACTTTTCTCCATCCTTGTATGTCTTCCATGATCATGTACTGCATTTAGTTGCCATTGTCTCTTTAGTCGCTCTTTCTTCTTATTTTAATTTTGGGAATACAAACAACATAAACTTTCCCATCACAACCACTCCTAACCATACAATTCAGTGGGATTAATCATGTTCACAACATTGCGGTATTCTCACCCATTTCCATTACTAGAACTTTCCCTTCATGCCAAATAGCAACCCTACACCATTATGTACTACCTCCCAATCCCCCTGTCCCCTAGGACTTTCTAGAGAAGTCACAGACATCTTTTAAGGGCAATTGCCTAGACCTCATATACCCCCACCTCCTTCTCTGGAAAAGTCACAAACACATGCTAAGTGGCCATCGCCCAGCTTTCTACTACCTCCACATCTTTTTCTATTGTGTTCCATTCCCCACCTGGAGAAGATGCTAAGTCTAATGTAAAGGCCTTACAGGATATTAAACCCAGAACCCAGGAGCTGGGAGCCCCAAATGCCTATCAGAAAAAAAAAAAACCCTGAATAGCATGTCCCCCTCAACTTGAGGTGGATAAAAACTACACTCAGGCAGTATAAATTGTGCTTTATTCTCTGGAATGAAATGGGGCATGCTGAACTGCTATCTATCAACCCCAACCCAGAGCAGTTGTTTTGCTAAGGAAGAGGCAGATACTCTAAATGCTATGCCTAAGGATGTTTATTCAATCAAATGAGTTTCAGGTTATATCAAATGATTATAACAATTGAGCCATCACAGAAAAGAAGCTTTAACTTGATGTTAACTTTACAGGGGATACAAACAGTATGTGCAAATACCACATCTAGTAACTTGTTCATTTTAAACATTTATTTTTGGGTAATGGATGATGGGGATGCCTTCATATTATCATAATAATATTCCAAAGGACAAAGGACAAGTTAGTCATACACAATTCTAGGCTGAAACAGCAGCAACTATTGATTAGAAAGCTTATGCATTCACAATTCTGAA
The DNA here is from genome assembly GCA_029593785.1 of Cabassous unicinctus. Taxonomy (NCBI): domain Eukaryota; kingdom Metazoa; phylum Chordata; class Mammalia; order Cingulata; family Chlamyphoridae; genus Cabassous; species Cabassous unicinctus. The sequence continues at coordinate 22,308 of JAQZBX010017451.1, read as the reverse complement.
TAATAATTTTCTTATATTACATCAGCAATTTTCAGCAACATTGGGAGACCAGCTGTGATCAAAATACTTCCCCTGCTCCTTTGTACTCTTTGTGCTATGTAAGTGGCAAGGAGAATTGCCTTTCTGGGCTTCTTATTCTGTACAATAAAGGCAACATTTACAGAAAGTTTCTCTTGTGCCCTGAGCCTATGTTACAACAATGCACCTTTGTAGGAAGTCACTCCACACCCCTGGCAACCTGTACTCTAATTTCTGTCTCTTTGTGCCTTTATATTCTCTATATTTTTTGTAGTTGCTATGAGGCTTAAAGTTAACATCCTAAATCTGTAATAATCTTGTTTTCTTTGATACTAACTTAATTTCAGTAGTATATACTGACCTCTTCCCTCCAATTTTAAGTAGTTCTTGTGGTAAATCACATGTTTATAAAGGGGTCCAACACCACAGATTTATCACTACATTTATGAATTTGCCTTTTATATCTTACTGGAAGTAAAAAGTGGAGTTGCAAACCAACAGCATATTAGTACTGCTGTTTATATTAACCCAAGTCATCATACTTATTGGAGATCTTTATTTCTTCACATGTTTTGACCTATTGATCTATTGTCTATTGTGTTTTCCTTTCAATCCTTTATAATCTGCAATCTCTTGAAGGGCTGGTTTAGAGTTGACAAGTTCCTCAGCTATTGTTTATCACAATATGTCTTTAATCTCATACTCTTGAAAAACTGCATTCCTGGTTATGGAATTCTTGTCTCATAATGTTCTGCTCTCAGCTCTTTAAATATATATCATCTCACTGCTTTCTTGACTTCATATTTCCTTTGAGAAATCAGCATTTAATCTTGAGGCTTCTTTGTATGTGGCACATAGCTTCTCTCTTGCGGCTTACAGAATTCTCCAAATGTCATTGGGATTCAACATTTTCATTATACTATGCCATGGTTTGGAGCTATTTGGGATTACTTGTTGGGAGTTCATTGAGCATCTTGGATGTGAATATTCATGACAGTTAAATTTGGGAAAATTTCAGCCATTATTTCTTTGAATATTCTCCCTGCATTTTTTTCTCTCCTCCTAGTGGGACCCCAACAATGCACACACACACACACATATATATATAATATATATATATATTAATTTATTTTTTATTTTTTCTAAAAGATATTTAGATTACATAAAATGTTACATAAAAAATATAAGGGATTCCCATATACTCCATTCCCCACACCTTCCACTTTTCCCCACATTAACAACTTCCTTCATTAGTGTGGTACATTCATTGCAATTGATGAACACATTTTGGAGCACTGCCACTAAGGATGGATTGCAGTTTACATTGTAATCCACACACTCTCTCCCACTGAATTCCATAGGTTATGGCAGGATATACATTGGCCTGTATCTGTCATTGCAGTGTCATTCAAGACAACTCCAAGTCTCAAAAGTGCCCTAATATTATACCTCTCTGTCCCTCTTCCTGCTCTCAGCACCTCCAATGGCCACTGTCTCTACATCAATGATATAATTTCTTCCATTGCTAGAATCACAATAAGTCTATAGTGGAATACCAGTAAGTACACTCTAGTCCATATTTTATTACCCAATCCCGAGGATTCTGTGATGGTGATGCTCATTCCACCTCTAATTGAGAGGGGGTTTTGATCCCATATGGCTGATGAATGAGACTCTCTTGCTTGCAGTTGTAGACTCTCTCAGTTCCTGGTATGGTATGTTGTCCATTCTCACCTCCTTGTTAGTTGTCCTGGGTGAGACAATGAACTGGAAAGTAGGTGTTGCAACTCCACTAAGGCTCAGAGCCCAGCTGGCACATGGACAGCCCAGAGATTCAAGTCTCTTGGGTTTACAATTACCAACTCCAGCACCAAGTATAGGTTCAAATAGAAGAGACAGAAAAGGCATGTTGTAGAGAAGTCACAACTGAGTCCAACTCTGTCACACTTGGCAGCACAAACTCCAAAGTAGGTCCCATTGTCAAGTCACCAAACTCTGGAGCTATGTGCCATGGCCATAGGGCCTGGGTGTCTCCAAAGCCCTCAGGAGCCCCAGTATTTGGGATAGTATCTTCTTTGGCAGTCTATGTGTTTCTGCCGAGATGTGCATAAATGTTACTTCTGGGATGACCTTCTGACTCACTTTGAAGTCTCTTAGCCAGATAAACTCATTTGTCTTTATACTTTCCCCCTTTAAATCAAGGTCTTTTTCCAGTTATATTGCTTGTTGGTGCTTAGTTGTAAACCCTCGGTGCTAGGGAGGCTTATCTTTGTAAGTTATGTCCCATGCTGGGGGAAATGTAATTCATTTATTTGCTGAATTTGGCTTAGAGAGAGGCCACATTTGAGCAATGTGGAGGCTCTCAGAGGTAACTCTTAGGCACAACACTAGGCTAAGTTGCAATTTCAAGATCAAAGGCTCATAAGCATAGTCACCAATATCAAGGGCCCATCAATGGACCATCCTTCTTCATTAGTTATTGCTCTTGTTCTTGGGGGATTGTTACTGTTCCATTAGAGAATGTGGCACAGCTCCCCAGGATGGGAATTGAATACTCTTTTGGTTATTGTGTGAATCTCTACCCACTGAGACAATGCCCCATGAACATCTGAACACATTTATATACCTTATATGTATACCCAGGTGAAGTTCCTCCCATGTATGCCCCCATCACTGACACACCAACCCAATGATCCTCCCCTGCCACAGATGCAACCTTTCTGTGGTACAAAACTTTCACCAATGAAGTCAGGAATATCACCAAGTACAATTAAGAGGAAAATGAAATAATGATAGGATCAAATGTAAGAATTAAATACATAATAATTTAGAAAAACTAAAACTAAACCAAAATTTAAAAATTGGGGTATTAAAAAATAATGAAAAATATATTGTGTAGCATATTGTTTGATTAAAAAAATTTTTATATGTATCCAGTACATTTAATTGAGAAATGTATATATTTATTCATCTGTGTTTACTTTTGAGTTTTTTTTAATTGTTTATATTTTCAATTATTAAATGTACAAAATAAAGTAAAAAAATAACGAAAAATATTTTTAAAATTTTTTTGATGTTTTGCCTTTCATCATTCTATTATCTGTTGTCCTGTATGTACAGTGACATTTTCTACCATTTCTTCCACAGTGCCTTACTTTTTTTCATTTAGCCTTCAAAGAAGTTTTAGGTCACAGTAAAGTAACATACAGAATATAGGGGACTCCCATATACCTAGCATCATCCCCCTTTCCCCCTTCCCATATTAATAACCTTTTTTTGTGTGTGGATGGTACATTTTTTACAACTGATGTACAAAAACTGAAACATAGCCACTAACCATGATCAATGGTTTACATTATGGTTTACATTTCAGACCATACACTTTTATAAATTTTTGCTGAAATTTATCATAGCCTGTATCCAACCTTGCAAGATCATACAGAACAATTCCACTGCCCCCTATATATCTCCTCTTCCATCTTTCTATTCCTCCCTCCCCCACCCATTGGGGCACACAGTGACTACCAGGCTTCACCACTTGAAGGACAAGATTGATAGTTACTTGCAACAATACTGAGGGTTTGACACACTGGTCTGTCCTCCCCTATTTGAAAACACCCATGCTCTCAAGAGAAAACCACCCCTATGTTTGAGAACAGATTGGACCTTATCAGGATGGGAGTCCAACACCTTCCCACTCATTATGTGGATCTCAACCCACTGATTCAACAACTAAGACAAAATGATCACTCAAATATTCTTTAGAAGACTGCATCCAGGTGCACCCTGCCCCAAATGCCCCTGATCCAACACCTTAAAGCAGTAACCCTTCCTACTCATATTGTCAAAAAAGCTTTCCCAAAATTTTAGCTTCAATCACATACCCACCAATCTCCAGTGTTCGCTTGCTCCCTCCCCCAACCCTCCCCTCAGTTCCATGGACCGTTCAACCCACCCTCCCCAACCTACCTCCGTCAAACTTGCACCACCCAACCGAATAGTATTACTACTCTTCTGTCATATATCTTCACTGTAAACAACTCACTTCCACATTATCATAGATTTCACCCATATGGGGGCTGGCTCACAACCTTCTTCTCCCTTTCTATTCCCTGTAAACCTATCCTCCAGACTCTAGCTCTCTGAGCCTGCTTGATTGCTTAATTCATATCAGAGAGGTCATGTAATATTTGTCCTTCAATGATTGGCTTGCTTCACTCCACATAAGGTCCTCAAGATTCATCCATGTTATCCCATGTGTTGGTATTGTATTCCTTCTTACAGTTGAGTAATATTCCATTGTATGTATATAACACATTTTGTTTATCCATTCATCTGTTGATGGGCATTTGGATTGATTCCAACTTTGGGCAAGAGAGAATAATACCACTATGTACATTGGTGTGCATGTATCTCTTTATGCCCTTGCTTTCAGGTCTTCTGGGTATATACCCAGCAGTGGAAATATTGGATCATATGGAAGATGTATAGTTAGATTTTGAGGAACCACCAAAATATCCTCCACAATGGCTGAACCATTCTACATTCCCACCAGCAGTGGATGAGTGTTACCTTTCCTCCACATCCTCTCCAACACTTGTAGTCTTCTGTTTTGTTAATGGCTGCCAGTCTAATGGGTGTAAGATGGTATCTCATTGTAGCTTTGGTTTCCATTTTCCTAATAGCTAGTGATGTTGAGCATCTTTTAATGTGCTTTTTAGCCATTTGTATTTCTTCTTTGGATAAGTGTCTGTTCATGTCAATTGCCCATTTTTAAAAATGGGTTGTTTGTCTTTATTTTTGAGATATAGGATTTCTTTATATATGCTGGATATTAGGCTCCTATCAGATATATGGTTATCAAATATTTTCTCCCTTTGGGTAGGCTGTCTTTTCACCTTCTTGACAAACTCCATTGAGGTGCAAAAGTTTTTAATTCTGAGGTGGACCCATTTATCTACTTTTCTTTTGTTGCTCATGCTTTGGGTGTGAATTCATGAAACCATTTCTGATTACAATGTCCTGTAGATGCTTCCCTACATTATCTTCCAAGGTCATTATGGTCTTGGCTCTTATATTTAGATCTTTGATCCATCTTGAGTTGGTTTTTGTATAAGGTGTGAGATGGTGTTTCTCTCTCATTCTTTTGGATATGGATATCCAGTTCTCCAAACATGATTTGTTGAAGACAACATTGTCTCCCACTTGAGTGGGCTGGGTGACCTTGTCAAATATCAGAGGGCTGTATATGCAAGGTTGTACATCAGAATTCTCAATTTGGTTCCATTGTTTGTTATGTCTATCCTTGTGCCAATACCATGCTGTTTTGGCCAGTGTAGCTTTGTAGTATGTTTTAAAGTCATGTAGTGTGATTCCTCCAATCTCTTTTTTCTTTTTCCATATATATTTACCTATTTAGCGCTGCTTACCCTTCTAAAAAATTTCATACTTAGTTTTTTCAATTTGGTAAAAAATGCTGTGTTGATTTTTATTGGAATTGCATTAAATCTGTAGATCAGTTTCGGTAGGATAGACATCTTAATGATGTTCAGCCTCCCCATTCATGAACAGGGAATATTCCTTCATTTATTTAAATCTTTTTTTATTTCCTTTAACAGTGTTGTGTAGTTTTCTGGGTATAAGTCATTTACATCTTTATTTAAATTTATTCCTAGGTATTTAATTTCTTTAGTTGCTATTGGAAATGGGATTTTTTTCTTGATTTTCTCTTCAGAATGCTTGTTATTGGTGTACAGAAATCCTACTGATTTTTGTGCATTGATCTTATAATCTGTGAATTTATTGAACTCATTTATAAGCTCAAGAAGCTTTGTTGTAGATTTCTCAGGGCTTTCTATGTACAGGATCATGTCATCTACAAATAGTGACATTTTTACTTCTTCTTTTCCAATTTGGATACCTTTTATATCTTTTTCTTGTTTAAGTGCTCAAGCAAGTACTTCTACCACTATTAAATAGGAGCAGTGACAGTAGGCATCCTTGTGTTTTTCCTGATCTTAGAAGGAAAACTTTTAGGATTTCATCATTGTATATGATTTTATACATATATGATTTTACATGTGTATTTTTCATTTATACTCTTCATCATGTTCAGAAAGTTTCTATTTCCATTTTTTGTAGTGTTTTTATCAAGAAAGTGTGCTGTATTTTGTTGAATGCTTTTTCTGCATTGAAAGGGATGGTCGTGATTTTTTTCTTTCCATCTGTTTGTGTGGTGTATTACGTTGATTGAATTTATGTTGGACCATCCTTGCATACTGGGGATGAAACCCACTTGGTCATGGTGTATAATTCATGTGATGTGTTTTTGAATATGATTAGCAAGTATTTTGTTGAGGATTTTAGCATCTAGGTTCATTAGAGAGATTGGTCTGTAATTTTCCTTTCTTCTGGCGCCTTTGTTTGGCTCTGTTATTAGGGTAATGTTGGCATCATAGAATGAGTTAGGCAATATTCCTTCTAGTTCTATTTTTTGGAAGAGTTTAAGCAGGATTGCTGTTAGTTCTTTCTGGAATGTTTGGTAGACTTCACCTGTAAAGCCATCTGGTGGTGGGCTCTTCTTGAAAGGGAAGTTTTTGATGACAAATTCAATCTTGTTACTTGTGATTGGTCTCATGTGTTAATCAATTTCTTCTTTCATCAGTGTAGGCTGCTTGTGTGTTTCTAGGAATTTGTTCATTTCCTCTAAATTATCCTTCTTGTTGGCATATAATTTTTCAAATTATCCTCTTATGATAATCTTTATTTCTGTGGGGTCAGGGTGATAGTCCCTTCCTAATTTCTTATTTTGTGTATTTGCATCTTTTCTCTTTTTTTCTTTGTGAGTCTAGCTAAGGATTTATCAATTTTTTTGATCTTCTCAAAGAATCAGCTTTTGGTTTTGTTTATTTTTTCTAGTGCTTTTTAATTTTCTATTTCCTTTAGTTATGCTCTAATCTTTGTTATTTCCTTTTTTCTACTTCCTTTGGGGTTAGTTTGTTGTTCTTTTTCTAAATCCTCTAGGTGTGCAGTTAAGTCTTTGGTTTTAGTTTTTTCTTCTTTCTAAAAAAAAAATTGCTCTTAAAGTCTATTTTGTCTGATATTAGTATAGCTAATCCAGCCTTTTTTGTTTGTTGTTTGCTTATAAAATTGTTTTCCAGCCATTCACTTTCAGCCTCCTTGAATCCCTGGTTCTAAGGTGAGTTTCTTGTAGACAGCATATAGATGGGTCATATTTTCTAATCCCTTCTGCCAATCTGGGTCTCTTGACTGGTGAGTTTATTCCACTAACATTCAGTGTTATTACTGTTAAGTAATTACTTACATTAGCTATATTTTCTTTAGGCTTATATATATCATATGTTGATTTTGTTTCTCTTTAATCTCCTCCAACTCTCTCTCTCTCCTGTTTTTTCCTTTCAAACTGCAGCACTCCCTTTAGTATTCCTGAAGGGAAGGTTTCTCATTGGCATACTTTCCTAATTTCTGTTTATCTGTGAATATTTTTAAATCTCCATCATTTTTGAATGCCAGTTTGGCTGCATAGAGGATTCTTGGCTGGAGGTTTTTTTCATTTAGCACCTTTATTATGTCATACCACTGCCTTCTTGCCTTCATGGTTTCAGATGAGAGATCAGCAATTAATCTTATTGAGCTTCCCTTGTTTGCAATGGTTCTCTTTTCTCTTGTTTCTTTAAGTATTCCTTATTTGTCTTGAGCATTGGACAATTTGATAAGTATGTGTCTTGGAGTCAGCCTGTTGGGATTAGATTTATACTGCTTGGGGTGTGCTGTGCTTCCTGGACATATACATCCATCTCCTTAAAAAAATGTTGGGAAGATTTCAGCTATTATTCTAACACTGCTTCTGTCCCACTTCCCTTCTTTTCTCCCTCTGGGATGCCTATAATGCACATGTTTGTGTATTTTGTGTTGTTTTTCAGATCCCTAAGTCCTTGCTCAATTTTTTTCTATCTTTTTATCTATTTGATTGATTTCAGATGTACTGTCCTCCACATTACTAATTATTTCCTCTGCCTGTTCAAATCTGCTGTTATGTGCTTCCAGTGTATTTTTGATTTCTTGGATTGTTCCTTTCATCACCATCATGTATGTTATCCTTTTATATATGTTTACAATTATTTCACTATGTTCTCCCAATGTATTCTTAATATCCTTAATCTCTTCCTTCACTTCATTAAGTTAATTCATGATATTTGTTTGGACAGCTCTGATTAGTTTTTTCATGTTCTGCATCTCCTCCTGGTTTTTAGTTTGTTCATTGGACTGGGTCATGTCTTCCTGTTTCTTAATATGGTGTATAATTTTTGTTGGTGTTTAGGTATTTCTTTATTCAGTTGGTTAGCTTTTCTGTCTACCCTAGAGTTTGTTTAGTTGCTGTTTTATTGTGTGTTGTAAGTTTTCTCTTTGACACTCTGTTCCACTTATTCTATTTCCTTTCTGTTGTCTATGTCCCCTTGAAAGAAAAGATTAGAGCCAGAGAAAGGGAAATAAGTAAGAAGAGAAGATAATAGTAATAATAATAGTAAAAGGTAGAAGAGGCACTGTATAAGACCTAGGAAAGTGAATAATTAACTCCCGTAAAAATTGCAGAGGAATAAGAATTAAAAAGAGGGATACAAACAATGAAATGAAAAACTGAATAGAGAAAAATATCTAGAATGAATTAACAGGCTAGAATGATAAGAAGAGAGGGAAAGAGAAAAGAGAAGTTAATAAGAAAAAGATGTTAAAAAAGGAAGAAAACAGAGAATAGAGGAGATAGAAAGAAAAATAAGAAACATTGAAGACTAAACAGAGAAATGTAATGTAAGAACAAAAACAGAAAGCAGAAGATAGGAAGATGAAGGTAGGAAAAGAATTAGCATAGGTAGACAAAATGGGTATACAAAAATGGGGGGAAACAAAGGGAGGGGGAAACAGAGTAAACAAGAAACAAGACCGCAGCACCTAATTAAAAAAAGAAAGAAAGCAAAAATACGGGGGCGAGAAAGAGGGGGAAAAACAACAAAAACACTCAAATAAGAAATCAAACAAAAACACGGGAAAAACAGCCTTCCCTCTTAGGCCCCTGAGAAGCTTCTCAGGCTGCTGGTGTTCATCAATCAATTACCCTGCAGCCTGCACTCTGCTGGTTTTGAATTGGGTTTTAGCGAGTAAACTAAGTTGACTTTTTAAAAAAAGAAACCATTTTTAAGAAAAATAAGAGACCCAAGAGACACTAATACAAAAATAATGTCTATGTGTCCCCTGTCCTAAAGTATCAGCTGGGTTTTTCATAACCCAGTGGATCACTACTTTAAGGATAGCCAGGAAACAAAGCAGGGACCTTGTATAAAGCAGAGACTCCTCCACTGAGTTAAATTTTCTCATTGGGTCAGTTGGCTAGAGAGCTATCCAGTCACTTTCCCTAGGGCAGGTTTGACTCTTTGCTCTTTGGTAGATTCCTGCTGATTAGGAGCCTGTCTCTGCCCCCTCTCTATTCTTATTGCTTTCTCTCCTAGTGCAGCAGGATGCAATAGGCTGTGTGATTGGATCCCCCCTTGCTTCTCCTAGTCAGGTTGCATTCCCTTCTAAAATTCAAATGGGACCCTTGTATCTGAACTCACCACAGAGAAATGACCCTCAACCTTCTTCCAGACTTCTCCCTCCTCCCATGGGACACTAAATAGGGCCTTGGAAGTTTATTAAGCACTTCCTACTGCTCACCTCCATTGGAGGGTTGGAATTTTGATAGTTTCCAGCACTGGAGTAGTCAATTGCCTAACTTCCCCATCTCCCAGCCCAAGTTTGTCTCTCCCAGGCCAGCAAGGTAAATCAGGCTGCCTAAGCAGATTTGACTCTCCCTTCTTCCAGGAGCCACCTCTTGCCAACTGGTATGCTCCCTAAAGTTCAAAGTGGGTCCAGGTAACCAAACCATGGAAATGAAACCCCTCTCCACCCTTCACCAGAATGCTGTTACTCCCAGAGAATGCTTCCTCTTGCTTCATGGCTGCTTGGAGTCATGGGGTTCACAGTGGCTTTTTGCTTTGATGGTGGGGCTTAGCCTCCTGATGTTTCCAGCCAGCAGGGTGGGAAACTCACAGTTTCCCCTTGGGCTTTTTACTTCTTTGTCCAGTTCCCTCCAGATTGATACCCTGAAGCCTCCTGCTCTGTGGAATCCCAAAACAGCTCACTCAGGTAGGATCTCCCCCCTTCTCAGCCATTTTTTGTGAGAGAGCTGGTGAGTGCCCACTTAACTTGATGCCATCTTTCTCTATCCCACAATGCATATATTGGTACACTTAATGATGTCTCATAGGTTCCTCATGCTCTCTTACTTTTTCATTATTTCTCTTTCCTGCTCATCATACTAGATGTTTTCTATTGTCTTAATGTTTATTTTTCCTTTTGTCTGCCGACTCCAATGTGCTGTTGAATAACTCTAGGGAACTTTTAATGTCTGTTACTATGGACTTCAAGCTCTGTTTGTTTCTTTTTCATAATTCCAATCTCTATTGATATTCTGTTCATGTTCAGCCATTGTTTTCCTGATTTCCTTTATATATTTTTTGAGGTACCAGGACTGGGGATTGAACCCAGGAACTCATATGTGGGAAGTCAGTGCTCATCCACTAAGCCACATTTGTTCCCTTTCTTTATTTTTGATCCATGTTTTCCTTTAGCTCTTAGTTCAAATCATCTGTGGAGGTATGGGATCCTGAAGTACCTCATTCAGTCATCTTGATCAGAGTGCTGGGGAAAAGATTTTTTATTATAGACACTCATGACAATTAAAGGTCTAGGAGAAAGTCTCTCAGTTTAGAAATAAACATTTATGAGTTAAAATATTCATCAGTTATCTTTTACTGTATAGCAAAGAATCCCAACATGTGGAGATTTAGAGCAAAAATAACTTACTGCACTCATGATTCCTGATTGGAAATTTAGGCTGCTTCAGGTCTGGTCCAGGTTCAGCTGATGTAAACTGGGTATGTTCATGTGTCTGCAGTAAGCTGCAAGGCCAGTTGGATATCTCTCTACATATTCTCTCATCATCTAGCAATCTGGCCTGGACTCATTCACGTCAATTCCCATGGTTCAAAAGCAGCAAAAGGCATTCAAATTGCACAAGTCCTTTAAAGTCTGGTTTGGTAACAGGTTTTCTACTGTCCCATTGATCAAAGCATTCATAATGACAATTCCACTTGGTGGGAGATGAAAGGGCATGCAAAGTCATATTGGAAGCATTTGCATATATATAAAGAGAATATGTGGGAATTTTCTGTAATCAACTACAACAAGTAAATGCAATCAACTGTGTTCTAAGCTAGGATAAAGCCTTTATTCACTACAATTGAAAATACAGCAAAGAGTGCAATGTTCTAAGAAATGTTGGTCAGGAAAGACTTCAACCGTGTTGTTTTGTTTGAACCCAATTTGGACATATAAGCAAATGATAAGGAGTTGGGAAGTGCCCCCAGAATTTTCCAGAAACCAAAGTATTCTCCTCCTTCCATGCAAAGTGAAAGGTAGCATAGTGAGAGAAAATTCTGAAGAAATAATGTATACTAGTGGGTAATTATTGTTTGATTTCTGAACAAGCATGTACTTTGGTTCTCTGGTATTTTGGACCACTTGTCTCTTGTACACTTTGAAATCACATTAGACTAGTCGCTGTCTAACAGGTGAAAAGTTTCATTTTCTCCTTGTTGCCAGGGTCCTATCCACTCATCACTCACTACTCACAACTTTCTTAATTCCTTCCTCAAGTATTTTCTATGATTTTCTGGTTCCATCTTCAAACAGACTCCAGAACAAGTGCTCAAGTCTAATTCAAGCAGAAAGCAGTGGATATTTACCAGGATGCCATCCTAAAACTCTGAGGCCAGAGGAAAATGGAAGTCTTGAGCTCAGGGATTTTTTGTGTGACTATCAACCTAAGCCTGTTCCAGTGGCTCCAAGTGTAAGTACATGGAGGGGCTAAAATCTTCACAATAACATTTCCTGGATATCAAGGTCAGAAGATGGATGATTACTACTCCAGATATCATTTCACAGAGTCCTTTCTGATGCCAGATGCCTATGAGGGAAATATCTTTTTGGTGGGCCAACAATCATTTATTCAAAAAATGTATATGAAGTACCAATTATATGAGAGGAACTTTATTTCTAGAACTGCAAAGATAAGTTATTCCTGGTATTTTACCCCAATTTGCTTACAATCTAGTCAGAGGATAGATATTTGTAAATGATCATCTCTCAAGATCCACAGGAAGGGTTAGTGTGGAATTTGAATTCTGAACATTCTGAATCCATAAGCAGGAAAATCATCTAGTCTGAACATACTCAGCAAACTGTGACCTAAAGTATGGCTGTAACAGTGAGCATTCACATGGTCTTACTCTCTACCAGCCACTCATTGATCTCAGGGTCCACACGTGCTAATTTATTTTGTACTAATGTCAAGACTATAAGACAGTGTACTCTGTATTTTACATGTGAGTCAAGGAAGGCCTGAAGAGATCAAATGAAACATCCAAGAATACATGGCCAGTGAAGAGCAGAGCTGGAAATCAAACACAGGAGCTAGGCTGGAGTCAGCTCTTTTCAATACAACATGTCACCAAACCATGGTGAACCAGGGGAGAGGAGAGGAAGGAAGAAAACTCTTCTAGTCAAAGGGTACAGCCTATGTGAGGACTCAGAGGCAAAGAGTACTGAGAGGGATTCAGAGAGAATATTGTGTGACCACATTTGGAGAGACAAGTTTCAACCAGAGTCAGATAAAAGGTTTGGGAGCAGGAACTATCCCATCACATTTAATTATCAATCCCTGCATTTCTATCTCTCTCCCATAACTGATGGCAATTTCTTTGAGGAAAGGGAAAAGTTTGAATTCATTTTATTATATACTCTCACTCCCCTACCACCAACTGCTACTTCTACTGCTGCCATGTTTTTCTTGTTGCTGTGATTAAATTCAAACTGCACCCATGAAACTAAGATATGTCAGTGATGATGTCATAGAAGGGTTACTGGAAGCCTTGGTTCTCATTCAGATAATGACTGTTTTACTGTGAGGTTGGTGTCAGACATTTCCCTGTGGGAAAATGATTAAGCTACAGATTTGCAGATATTCAGGACTAAATCAGAGTCCCCAACTGAGGAAAGGTTGGGAAAACATTTAAATTGGAAAGAGTGGTAAAATCTTTCAGAGAATGTTCTTTCAGGTTCACATTCACCCACATAAGATGAAACCACAATCTGGGAGGAAGAGACTTTCTCTAAGACTTTAGGTAAGGATGGGATGAAAATTTTCTCTGAGTGATAAGTGCTAGGACATGTGGCATCTGATTTTTCCTGTTCATATTTCCCATGATTCTTCTTGGACCTGATTTATCCTGGGCCAGAGCAAAGATGTAGAATTTTAGGTAAAAGGATAAGACTCATTGAGTCTTTCACTGAGGAAGTTTTTATTATTAATTAATAAACAATAACAAAATTGTGTTATATAAAAGAAAAAAATGAAGGAATAAATGAGTGAGCAAACAGAATTCTTCTGGATCTGAGGGGTTTCCAAAACAGGGAAAGAAAAGTTATTCAATTATGAGCTCCGAAATCTAACTGCTTTGTGTAGATAAAAGAGAAGAAGTGGGAAACTGGGGCAGAGAGCTATAAGGCAGGAGGACAGGGTCATTAGGGAGATTTGTACTTCAATGTTATTACATTTACTAATGAGAGTGGATCTTATGAGAAAATTAAGGAAGGAATAAAATTCATATGGAGTTATGAGAGTTGGTGTGATGGAGTCAGTATCACACATTTACTGCAGACATTCCAGTCCTTGTGAGTTTTGATGTCCTTGGGAAGTTTCTGTAAGCCCCTCTCTCTCTAGCTCCAGGGACATCCTCCTCATTTGTCTCCTACCTATCTCTTTCTAAGGCCCTAACCACATGTAACAGCATAGCCTCACTTCTGGATCACAGATTTAATTCTCACTTTACTCAACCTAAGTATCTGCTGTAATTCCTGTTTGAGCACAATTTCCCCAGATCAATTTCTTCCTCCCACCCCACTTCTTTTCTGCTTCTCTATTCTGCTGCCCTCCAGTGGCCCAGACCTTCCTTCTGCTCCCTTCTTGGTATCTGCTTGCCTCTTACATCATTCTGTAAGGTAGTTATTTATCCTATGACAGGATGGATTTTCACACCTCTGCTATTACAAAACACATCTCCATCTTATTTTCTTCATTCTGAATTCTCTGAGCTTATTCAGAAAAATATAGAGACATTTGTACTGGTATATACCTACCCAGATATCTTCCTTTGGGGTTTATGCATCATTATCTAGTGAGGTTGTGGAATCATGACTTTAAGACATGGACAACTATATTCTGAAGGTAGATCACCTGATTCTGAAAAAGATTACATAATAATTGCATGCTAATAGGAGCTTCTTTTCAGGGAAAAGCAATTTTTACATTAAATTGTTGTTTGGTTAAAAATTGTAAAAGGAAATGATAAGCTCTAATAGCCAAAACAAAGTATACAAATTATTTTCTTAAACATAATTTATTTATAAAAGCCTTCCCTGAAAACTGTTTGAAAACATAGAAGAGGTAACCATTTATCCTTCTCAACATTTGCACTTTAAACTTTATAAGAAAATAACATTCATAGAATACTTCTTTTCAAGAAAAAACATACTTTTAGGATGTTGGAGACTTGTGAGGTTATTTCTATGTTCCAAAGGAAAAAATCATTTGGAATTCAAAAATAAATGCCAAAACAAAAAAATGTATTAAAATACATGAATTTCTAGTTACAACATAAAATCCCAATTGGTATGATAGTGTTTTAAAAGAGTAAAACATGTTTTCTATAAGGTGATACTATCATTAATATAATTGTGTAGAGGACTTTTAGTTGCCCACATACTATCCACAAAGGAAGGGAAGCCCTGGGGAAGAAGAACTGATATGGTGTCACAGAGTTTGACATGCTAGAGTTGTTGAGTTCTCCAGGGATCCCTGAGATCCGAGTCTTGAACTCACAACTGTCCATCAAAGGCCCAGAGAGCTCATGTTAATACCTATCTGTTTTCAGATACTGTGACCTAAGAGGAAAATGCCACACACCCTACAATATTGAAATCAAAAAGTCCAAGCTCCAGGCCCAGTAAGATCCCAAGGATACCAGAGAGGCCTTCCTTAACTCCAACTGAGAAGATCCCTAACTCATACAGCTATGGGCCAAACTCAAAGCATCAATGGGTCAGGTGTGCATATTTTACAAGAGTGTGAATAGTAATGTGTGTAGCCATTAAGTGGCAAACAAAAACTGCATTTTCACCTGTGGAAAAGATACTATGGGGCTTCAATGCTGAGCTCTCTGAAGAGAGCACCATTGCCTCTCCACCTAGACTAGCCAACACTGAGTCCCTGCTCAGCACCATGGAGCTCTTCCAGTAGGAACCTGTGACCTGCACCCCCTGAGCCTGCTGTCCAGGTGGAGGATGAAGAGATGCCCAGCACTGCAACCCTATACTGGCTGGTAACCAGGGAGAGTGTCTTCCACTGTGTGGCTTGATGCCAAGTGTTCCCTTCCAGGGAGGCAGTCCAGGCACATGCAGAGCATGGGGTGAAGGAGGGCTTCAGCTACTGAGTCTGCCATGAGGAGATGCTGGAGAGGTGGTGGCCCTGCTTAGAGAAGTGCCATTGTAGAAGGTGCCACCAGCTAGCCCAATGATTTCTGAAGGTCAGCATAAAAAGGGAAATAAAAAAAAAGACATGTGTGGCCACTTACAGGAGAGGTTGGAAATAGGAAAATAAGAATTGATCAGACTGCAACAAGAGCTAATGTGGTTCCAGAGTCAGGAGGCCTGGGCAGAAGAAACTGAGAGCACAACATCTTCAAGGACAGAGGGGGAAGTGCTTGAAGACCCACCACCATATGACACCTTGACTTAGAAAGAGCAGAGTGCATGGGCTGGGAAGTGTGAGCCTTTCAGTGAAGATCTCCCTTCAGGCTACTTCAAACCATCTGCTCTTTAAGAATGCCCACTCCATCTACTACAATGCCTGCCACCCCACCACAACATCATGGGGAACACCAGCCTACAAGGAAATGTACTGAACATGTACATTGAATGCCACCCTCAGAACAGCTGGCATCAAGTAAGACTCAGGCTCACTGAAGCAATGTGATATAGAAACATTATCACAACATTGAGTTCTACTGGGCACTTATAAAGAGCAAAATTGCAAGTCAGGAAGAAGATATGGGATATTATTGGACTGTGGGAGGCTGAAGCTTAGGCAGTCCATCATAAGTATGTTTTTGAAAGAGGATGTAACTTAAATTTTTAGTAGAAGAAAATGGAAGGAACAGGATCAGTGCCAGGGTGTGGGGAATCATGCTTGCTTGTGAGAAATGGACCAACACATAAACAGTGAAAAGAAGGAGAGTATTGCAAGACAATAGGAAGTCACTATGAAATAAAGTGAGTGCATGACATCTCAGTAGTTGCCTCATAGAGAAATGAATTTGGGTTTATTATGTATTGTTTCCTTTTGGTTAAGTGAGAGTGGCAGTTGGTGTAGAAAAATTCCACTGAGTGTTATACTTTTCTAGATAAAAGTAGAACCAGTAGTTCATGGATAGCTGCTGCAAATATTTCTTTGAATGTAGGATAGATACTTTATTCCTTTTAAGCATATTTTGTTCTAGTGCTACACATATCTTGACATTACTTGGCTTTTATCTTTTCTATAACCTGAACTATCCTGAAATCACTAACTGGAAAAAAGCCCAGCTGAGAATAAAAGAGAAAAAGAAAGGCTGAAACCTAAACCTGGACAGAGCAGCAACAATCTGTATAACTAGAGGTGAGGATGGGACCATTAGATTCATACCTAGGTTCAATAATGGCAGAGGAGCCTAAGTCATACCCAAAGCATCAAGTCCCAGGGCTGGGGACTTCTAGAAAAGCCAGGGGCCTGTACTCTCCTTAAGAGATGAGACCCACAGTCATGTGGGGAAGCCTAAGAAACACATAAAAGGGGATCATGGCCCAGGGGACTAACAAATTCATCATCACTGTGTCCTATTTTTATTTTTCAGAGAGATACTGATGGCTCCAATCAGTAATTGGTTCAGATGAAGAGGGACAATATGCACACTAATGTCATGGAAAAGGAAAGCCTATGAAGCACAGGTGTACTGCAGGAGGCATTGGGCAGAGGCTGGCAGAGGCTGGCTCAACTTCTAACTCCCTGAAGAAATTAGGACCAAAATCATCCTCTACATTGAAAGCTGCAACTTCTCAGTTAACATCTTCTGTGTTCAGTCTGATGAAAAAGCCATAAGTACACAGGGTGAGTTTTCAACTATGGCACATTAGTGGAAAAGGCAATAGAAATATGAGAGAAAGAGAATCTTGTAGTGGCCCATGTTTGCCTAGTGAATTGCCAACCTTGTCCAGCTACTTCCTTATCTTTAGACATGCACTCTCAATAGATGCTTCAAGAACAACTACATTAACTCTCACAAAATTCTTTTCAGTAATTTCTAGATATAGAGTTCAGAAGAGTTCATTGTCTCCAAATAGGAATCAGAGGATCTGCAGGGTTTGGCTTTTGTACAATCTGTGGACATGCTGTTCACTTAATAATTAAAATCTTTGAACACCATATACAAGGTAATTTTTTGCCTTTTTGAAAAACCTCCAATATTTATAAACATGTGTATATATATAAAAAATTTTTAACTTACAAAGTTCTTACAGTCTTATAATGAGCATTATAAATTTGTATAAAGAAATAATAATCCCCTCTATCAATTATAACTCTTCCATCAATGTCCCAAATATTAATGACATATGTGTTATCCCTTCACACTTTCTTCTTTTCCAGGAGATATTTTTACAGGTACAGGAATACATGTAGATCTCTGTTTGCTTTTGTGGAAAATAGGTAACACTTTACCCCATTACTATTCACTCTTTTCCACTTTGTCATGGCTCCCTGAAATTCAGTAGATATGGCACTAACACTTTCATTTCGGTTATGCCAATTTTTCATTCATATTAACACATGGGCTACTCAACGGGAAACATTACAGTACATACTGCACGTCCTCTACAGGGGAGCACATATTTATGCTTTTTTCTTTAATCTTTACTGCATGTTCTAACTCTCATATTTAGCTCTCAAGTGTATCCAAGGTAATTGATATTAATAATCTGTTTAACTAGTCTGTCTTATTTGTACCTAAACAATCATACTCAGATATTCAGATATCCACATCTACTCTTTTATGCATGCATAAATACATCTATATGTGTGCAATATAATCATGTATTTGTTATTGTTTTACCCAAATGTGTTCATTTTGTAAATACTATCCTGTGTATTGCTTTTCTCATTATTTCATGGAGCTGTTACTGAAAAATCTCTATAACTCTTTCATTGCAATGACTACCAAATATGAAGTATGATATGTGGCTCTATCATAATTTTTCCCTACTGCTGCCTGCCATAGGACTAAGAAAATGTGGACTGTAATCACCACAGGGAGGATGAAACTCACTGGCATTAATCTCAATTTACAAACCTCTTCCTCATGCTCCTCTCTGGATGCTACATGGTGTCCCACTAGTCCCCAGAATTTCAAAGAGTTGATTCAGACAATTCCTGCCAGTTCAATAGTTGTTTTGGTGGAGGGACTGGTTCATTGGGCTTCCTATACTGCAATCTTCATTTTTTCTTCATGTTCCAACTCTATACTCCCTGTACTTGTCCCACAAGTGAACACAAGTTAATTCATATTAACTATCTGGTAAATAGCCTGTTTTATTATTCATGCCTTCATAATCAAACCCAGTTATACAAATATACATATCTACTCCATTAGGCACATGTATATATATATATACACGTATTGAAAAATATTCAGATGTTTGTTATTGTTTTAATCAAATGGGCTCATTATATATGCTACTCTGCATCTTGTTTCCCACATATTTAATACTTGACTGGGCATTCTCTTTCTCAGCTGCTACTGCTCTTTCATTTTAATGACTGTTTAATAGTATATAATATGGCTCTAAAATAAATTATTCTATATTCCTCCATCAATGGGTAATGGTTTTATTTTTCCTTTTGTATTATTGACAATGCAGCAGTAAGCATCATTCTCTAGACATTTATTTCATTGAGATTACTCATGGTGAGATTTCCAATGTAAAAATATTTCAAAATTTTTGAATTACTGTGAAGCTGCTTTCCATGATAGGCTGAAATACTGTTCTTTTTCAACTCAGGAAATTATATCCATTTCCATGCAACCCAGCCTACAATAGGTGTTTTGGTTGTTGAATTTGAACAGTTACATGGGTACTTTGATATATTTCTATCTATCACAGTTTTTGAAGAACATTGTTAATGTTTATCAGGCATTTTGATTGCCTATGAATGGCCTGCTTGAAACCATCCCTCATTTTTCAAGTGCTCAATTTTTGTAGATCTATTCCTATTAAAATAAAAAAATATATTAATCCTTTGTGATCTATATTGCAAATAATTTTCAAAATCAATTATTTGCATGTGACATTTTTCCAAGCTATTTTCTCTTTCTTCAATACTTTAAAAATAGAGTTTTTTTTTCCTTCAGTGACTTTATTTTTAAAAAAATATATTTTAAAAGATGCTTAGATTACAAAAATGTTACACAAATATTACAGGGATTCCCATGTTCCCCACCTCCCACACCTCCCATAACATCCCACATAAACATATTTCATCACTGTGGCACATCACCTGCAAAGGATATACACATCCTGGAGCTCTGCCACTAAGCATGGACCATAGTTCATATTTTAGACCACACTCTCTCCCACACAGTTCTGCATGGTATATGCTGATGTAAAATGGCCTGTACCTGTCATTGTAATGTCACTCAGGATAATTCCCAAATCCTGAAAAAGCCCCTGTGTTACAACTGCTTTTCCCTTCTCTGCCATGAAAGTGTCTGGTGGCCACTGGCTCCACCTCATTGCTATAATTTCTTCCATTGCTTGAATCACAATATGTCTACAACAGAATACCATTAAGTCCACTCTAGTCCATAGCTCTTGCCACAATCCTGAGGAGTCAGGGATGGTGAAGTCCACTCCACCTCCAAGTGAAAGTGGGCTTATATCCCATGGATATGGTGGATGGGATTATCCTGCCTGCAGCTGCAGGTTCTCTCCATTCCCTTGGATGGTCATTGTTCATCATCGTCTCCTCACTAGGTGACTTGGGTGAGTCCATTGAGCTGTAGAGTAGGAGTTGCAGCTCCACCAAGATTCCAGGCACAGCTGGTACATAGGGAGGCCAGATGCTCCAGTCTCTGGAAGTACACCTACAAACTCCAGCATCACATATAGGTTTGAATAGAAGGGACTGATGGACCATGTGCAGGGAAGACTTCTTTGAGTCCAACTCTTTCACTCTCATGAGCACATATTCCAAAGTAGGGCCCACTGATAAGGCATCAATCTCTGGAGCTATCCCCCCTTATATAAGACCTGGGTGTCTCCAGAGCCTTCAGGAGCCCCTCTGTGTGGGGTGATATCCACTTTGGTGTTCTATGTGATCCTACTGATTTGTGCACAAGCATGACCTCTGGAATGACCTCCCGGCTTTCTTTGAAGTCTCTTAGCCCATGAACTGATTTCTCTTTACATTTTCCCTCTTTTACTCAAGGTCATTTTCCAGTCATATTGCCAGTTGGCACTTGGCATTAATCCCTCACTGCCAGAGAGACTCATCCCTGGGAGCCATGTCCCATGCTGGGGGGAAGGTAATGCATTTATATGCTGAGTTGGGTTTAGAGAGAGGCCACATTTGAGCAACAAGGAGGCTTTCAGGTGGCAACCCTTGGGCACTCCATAACAGTAGGCTAAGTTTCAATTACAAGAGCAAAGACTCATAACACTAGTCATCAATAACAAAAACCCATCATTGGACCATCCTCTTTTGCCAGACATGGCCTCTGCACTCAGGGGACTGTTGCTGCTCCCATGGAGAATGTGGCAGAGCCCTCCAGGCTGGAATTCAGTATTCCTTCATTTATTGAGTGATTGTCTACCCACCATGACCATGCCCCATCCCTTGATCATTTGAACGATTTTATATAACTTTCATGTGTATTCAGATGAACTTCCTCCCATGAATTCCCCACCCCAGACACCCCCCAACAATGATCCTCTGCAGCCCCCATTGTAACCCTTCTGTGATCTAAAGCTTCCTTGAAGATGAAGCCCATATAATAACCAAACACATTTAATAGGAAAATGAAATAATAATGATTAGCTTAAAGGCAGGAGATAAAATACATGGAAACTCAGAAAAAAAAATAAAATATAATATAATTAATGGATTGGAACATTCAAAAAATGGGGAAAAATTTTTTTTAATTATTTTTTTCCTTTTATCACTGCATTATCAGGTGTCCAGTCTGTACCGTGGCACCTTTCCCCTCTCATTCCCCAGTGTCTCCCAATTTTTCATTTAATTTTCAAAGAAGATCACAGCAAAGTCACACACAGAATACTAGAGACTCTCATATACCCAACCTCCTTCTCCTTTCCTCACCCCATATTAAAACCTTTATTTTCTTTTTGTGGATGGCAGGAGTGTTATAATTGTTATACAGATAGTGAAACATAGCAACTAAACATTGTCAATGGTTTACAGTATAGTTTACAGTTTAGATTGTACAGTTTAATAACTTTTGATGATATTTACCATGTCCTGTGTCCATTACTGTAAGGAAATGAAAAACATTTCCCATGACCACTAAATATCCCCTGTTTGATCTTTTCTGTTCCTTCCTCCCCATCCCCCTGGGGCACATGACACTCCCCTGTCTTGACTCATTGGAAGACAAGATTCATAATTACATGCCCTGGGTATTCTAACCTGCCCTTCCTAATCTACCCGCTGTCAACCCTGCAACATCAAACCCAGTAATGTCACTACCCACCTGTCCTATCCTTCAATATGCAACTATACTCTATCACTTTACCATAGATTATTTCCATATGGGTGATGGCTTCCCTTCTCTTTCTCTCCCTTGTTAACCTATCTTTCAGACAATGGTTCTAGAGACTGCTCACTTTCCTCAAATCAAATCAGTTAGGTCATATACTGTTCATCCTTCAATGCCTGGCTTGCTTCACTCAGCATAAGGTCTTCAAGATTCATCCATGTTATTCCATGTGTTAGCACTTTATTCCTTCTTA
>JAQZBX010017450.1:0-35552 GCA_029593785.1 Cabassous unicinctus | reverse complement strand
AAAAAAAAAAAAAAAAAAAAAAAGATGAAATTCGAATGCATGTGGGTTAGCATACCATAAATATATTAAATATAATCGCATCTTAGAGAATACAATTAATACTTACATTTGCATTTTGAAAGCAAAATGCCTTTGAGCTGTACAGGGAAGGTTTTGTACAACAAGAAAGAGAAAGACTAGTTAGGAGCTTATTGCAATTGTCCAGGTGGGAGATGAGGGGTTTTGATACTCAGATAGAGTCAATAGATACATTTAAAATTAGACAACTTTGGGAGATATAAGAAGAATAACTAATATGGCTTGATACTGGTTCCCTAAGGCATGGTGTTATGGATGGAAAGTTTCTGATTTGAGCAATTGAGTCAACTGTGGTGTCATTCACTAAGAAGGGAACCTAATCAGGGCAGATGTGTGTATGTGTGTGAGTGTGTGTGGATGTGTGTAAGGGGAGGGGCAGACTTTTTTAGCTGTGATGGTTACAACTTTGTTCTGACCATCTGCCTTCCCTTGTTTCCTGTACTAACCTGCCTCACTAGGGTCAACAAATTTTTCTGTAAAAGGCCCAATAGTAAACATTTTAGGCTTTGCTGACCTTATGATCTGTGTTACCACTACACAATTCTACTGTTTTAATGCGAAATTAGCTGTGAGCAATATGCAAATAAATAAGTATAGCTGTGTTCCAATAAATATTTCCAAAAAACAGGGAGTAGGCTAAATTTGACTCAAGGCCCATAGTTTGTTGACTGCTGAAGTGGGATCCTGAATTTAAAATCAGGCAAATGAAAAGTGAGATTTAAAGCAGAAAGAGAAGTGGGAGGAGATAGGAAAAAAGAAAGAGAAAGAAAGACAGAGAGGGGTTGTGTCAGAAGAGCAGATGGAAAAGAGAATTCTAAAAAAGGGGAAATATTTCAGGAATTCAAAAAATCCCATTGAATTTAGCCATTGATCACCTTGTTAAATATGTTATAGTATAGTGGGGAGTGAATTTAGTGAATATATAGTGAATATAGTGGGAAGTGAATGATTGCTGTGGGTTAGAAAGAGTGGAAAGGGGGAAATAGACATAATAAACACACATAAATCTATTGTGAAAATTAGCTATGAAGAAGACAGAGATGAAATGACACCTGGAAAGGGAAGGGTTTTCTGAAAGTTTAGAGGACAAAATTGTCTTTGGTAATATTTGTAGTCAAATGAGCACCATTTGACCATTTAGGATTTAGGAGAAACAAGGCTTAATTCTCCACTTGACAAATGCCAATTCTGTTGATCCTTGATAAAAATAAGATGTACATATGAATCACAATGATGGAAAAGTGGAGATTCTGAAAATTCTCTGACAATGATAATGTACTTTATTTTTTCATCCACAGAGAATTGAAGGTCATATGATAGTTAAGGGGGTGCCATAAGAGAATTGTGAAGACTTATTCCATTATTGCATAAATAATTGTCTTGGAAGTCTTGTAAGACAAAGAGACTATAAAAATAGTCTAAGAACGTGAGGGGTTTCAGGACTGCTCATGTCTTTTATCCTTTTGGGTTTCAGTGCCACAGATATACAAACTAGTGCACTAATTCTTAGAGCGGTGCCTACCTGATTCAAACTCATATGCTAGCCTTTGTTCACAGAAAGTCTTCATATAAACAATGACACCAATAAACTGGGCAAGCAGCTGCAACAAACCTGCCAACAAAAGTTTACTGAATAGTGAGAGGACCTAGTCTACAACATAGCTTTTTGATATAAAGTGGACAATCAGACATCTCCATTATATTGTATATAGTCACATTCCAAGTATGAAAAGACAACTCCCTTCTCACGTTTGTGCTTCCAAGTTGGAACTCCCTAGTTCATTTTGTGCTCACTAGTTTAAGCTACGGATTTTGGGAATTGGTGGTGCAGCAACTGCAGTGCAATCTCAAGGTTCAACAAAGCTCTCTTTCCCCATCCCCACCCATTCAAGAAAAGGCCATTTCTGATTCTCACAGTTAGTAATACACATCTTTAGAACACGTGAGGAAAAATAAAGTGTTTCTTTCAGTGATTGTGTGCTGTGCCAGTGACTGCTGTATAAGAAAACAACAAAAGTGAATGAATTTTACCAAATAGAAAAGTGTCATATCAATATATTCTATAGTAAATCAGTTGTAAATTGGCATCCTTGAAATTCAGAAATATGGTTGAATTTTGTTTATAATCTTTGAGAATCTAAAGGACATCCTGTAATTTTTAAAAATTGCCCTATAAGTCAACATCCTTATGCTGTCCTCTTTCCATCCTGCTCTTTATTGACCTGGAAGAAATAAGCAGCTGTTTCACTGTTTTCCAGAAATGATTCCTTACACCAATAAATTTTTATTTTAATAGCGTTCTGAAAACAACTATTTTCTACTATCTACTTTTATTTAGCCTTAAGGAACTTCCCTGATCTCTACATATACTCTCTGGTTTTCTGGGTGTAACGAGCCCACTTTTCTAAGAGTCTCAAGGTAGAACTCTTTCTTTTTTGATAATTTTCCCCACAAATATGGGCTCCTTCTCCCTAATAGAGAGGGTGTACAAGCTGCTGGGAGTATAACAATTTCTCTATCTCATTACATTTGTGTATGCTCATTTTCTAGAAAGGATTCAGTATAAGATACATGATAAAGGTCTTTTTCTCAGCAAGATTAAGACTCTGTATAAAAGGAAGTCCAAATTTATCCCTGCCAATTTAAAATGTACATTAAATAAAACATAAAAATTTAGATTCAAACCTCTAAGTCATCCTGCATTCTCTTCTCCTTTTTCAATCTAAATTATTTAAAGTTTTAATGTAGCATTTTAAAGTTCTTAAAATACTTCCCAGTTAAAAATTTAGATAAACATTGTCCTCTACACTGCTTATATTGACATTTTATATTATCGAATGACCATGACAAAAATATATTCCACTTATTTTATAAACTATAAATTTATTCTAACTTGAGGCATTATTAGTTAGAGTTCTAATTTATTTTAAAATGTTAATTCCATATTTTACACAAATTCATACTGATGAGTTGAAACTCAAATAATATCTTTGTTAATATGTGATTTACAGCCACTTTACATCTTGTTTATAATGCTTTAAAAATTGACTGCATTATAAATTTTTTAAAGAATTCAATTTTCTTTCAGAAGATGAGGCTGTATTTGTCTCCAATTCTTTATATAGGAGGGCTGCAAACTGACTATGCCATGCAAGCTAGGAATAGCATGGAAACAAGTATCAATGCCAGAATCAGGATTAGGATTAAAATAACTATATGTTCTTAGTACAATGGATTCAGGAAAAGCTTTTGAGAAAAAAAAAAATATCGAAGACTCAAAAGTCCTTTCTCTGGCAGCACATTAGAAAATACCAGGTTTCTACTGATTGAAAGTGAAAGGATAGACGATTACTTCAATGGTGTTTGCTTTGTTTAAACTACTGTGCTGACCAACTGTATCAGAACCATATAACATCCACAAATCGTGCTTACCACAAGTTGAGAGGTTATATGTGCTATCAATAGTTGCAAGACAAGAATGATAGTAAATGAAGGCAAGACATAAGGGGTGCCCAGAGATGGAGAAAACAGATTAACAACAACCAGTACTTTGATCACAAGTCAAAGTGAAAAAGACTTTTAGTCACATTAGACTCACCTGAGGAGATTTCAAAAATACCGATGCCCAGACTACACCCAGACCAGTTAAATTACAATCTCTGAGAGTAGGTTTCAAAGTATGAGCATATTTTTAAAGTTCCCAGGCAATTTTGGTATGAGACTAAGGTTGAGAACCACAGATTTAGATTATGAGACAAAGAAAGGTTGTTATAGGTATCAGTGAGAAAGGGATTTGGCATGTGCTTACTTGCTCACTTAAGTAGCTTTTATGCACTTTATATTTCAGATGAAGTCAATTCTTAAAGAATATTGACCTAATGCTAATAGATAGGATTAGTGAAATTTAGTGGAATTATTTGGTGGTAGCAAGAAAACACTGATGTGTCATAAAGACTAACCAAAATAGAAATTGGGTGAATGGATATACCTGTTAGAATAAGAAGAGATAGTTAATATATAAAAGCTAGAGGTATGGTATCTATTTGTACCAAGGAATTGATATTTCTTTAAATTTTGCTCTAATTTTGAAATCAATTACAAAATTCTAAAATACTAATGAATGTTATTGCTTAGTGTTTTAACTAAAAACCTTTTAAAAATGATTGAATAGAAAGGCAGGCAAATAGTTTATTTATAAATTAATAGCATCTGTTCAAGGCTTGTTCATTCAATTAAAGAGATTATAACCAAGACCTTGAGTTATATTTCCTATTCCAAGGTTTCTTAAAGTGTGATCTATGTTTCACATGAATCAGAGTAACACTGACTGTCTGTTAAAAGTGTAAATTCATGACCCCAGTCTTAGATATATAAAATCATAATCTTGAATGAGAGGCCTTGCAACTTACATTTTCTTCACAAGCCTCCCAGGAGATTTCGGTGCACACTAAATTTTGAGACTATTGCCTTATTTCCATATAACTGTAAAACTCAGAATTTACGTTTGACACTAAGAATAAATGTCTTTATGCCATTACAGGCCAGAAGAGGGCAGCAGAAAGCTGGAATTTATGGGAAACAAGTGAAGACTTGAGGGACCTTGGAAGTCACCTAGGATTTGGGAGAATATTAGAGAATGATACATCTAAGACAGTGAATAAAAACTTGCAGTTACAACCAAGAAACATATATATTGGTCCGTTTGTTGGGTACTTAAAGGGAGCTGAAGGAGGTTGGAGGAGTTAATTCAAAATCACATATCAAAGTAGAAAGTAAGTCAACTGGAAAACATCACCAAGAGACAGATTTTTGGGTCACAAGTAAGCCCAGAATCAAGAAGAGAGGCAGAGAGAAAATAACTGCTGGGACCAGTAGCAAGATGAATCAAAAAATCATGGCATGCTAGTGGAGGATTGTGGAAATATGAACCCATGTATTTATTAACTCAATTCTTGTTTTGAAATAATAGTCTTTAAAACAAGGGTTCTTAACCTTTTTCATTCCACGGACCCCTTCTCAAAATGTAGTGGCAGATAGTTTTATGACACTCAACATTGGAGGTCAGAGAAAATAAAGATAATAAGTTGATTTTTTTTTTCAATTCAGGCTCACAGACCTCCTGAAATCTTTCCATGGACCCCTTGAGGATCCATGGACCCCTTGTTAAGAACCCCTACCCTAAAAGGGCTTTGATCCAAGCTCTAGATTAAAAATATATAATGCTGAGGAAATTTAAAAAGGAAAAGGACTTTAATGCATGGATTTGCAAAATTCCTGTAATATAGATGAGCTAGAAAACCTTGTTTAGCACTGTTTAATGTAAAATAATTTCTGGGAGATATTCTGAATCTTAATAGCAATTACTCTGTTAATCCACCATTATTTACTCACTGTTTTTCTTAAACATCTAAAAAGTTTGAACTTCCCTTCCTTTACATTAAGGAAAGAATTTGTGTTTAGCTTTTATCTTTCTAATGCACTCTTCCCCATTCTGTTTACTTTTATGCATAAATGGCAATTTCTGTATTGTGAATTGATTGCACATATCTAACCAATTAACATAGTTTGTAATGTCTCTTTATAGAATATCTTTATAAAGTACTAATATATTATCCCAGTAATAATAATTCAACTGGAAGTTGTTGATATTTAAATTGTCTTTTATTAAGAGTGAAAAATGTTCCCTTCTTCACTCATTCCAAGCCTTCTACTAGTAATTAATTATTTAGGATGTTTGATTTTTCCAAAAGGCAATGATTGCCAAGTTTGCTTCAGCATCTTGTCCATTACTATTATTCTGTCATATTTTTATTCCCATATTTAATATTAGGCTCATTCTATAAACATATTAGAAATATATTGTTTATTATGCCATCATTTCATGTGCTCAATTCCTTTAAACAAGTAAAAATTAGCTTAACCTAGTACATTGCCAAATACAGAAACACATGTATGAATAGCTGTGTGCATCCAGAGATTTGAATGACTTATAGAAAACAACTTTTAATTATAAAAGCAGCAAAGGAAAGTTGCTGTTCGACTCTGTGATTAGTAATAATAATGCAGTGATAGCATATGGTTAAATGATGACATCTCTGTTCAGAAATGGTTTATGGAGAACAGCATGTTTTTCTTGATGAAAATATAGACTATTTTTTATAGGGTAGCTGCTACCAAATATTTAATTGGCAAAATATTTAAATTGTTTTGAATGTTCTACTATGAGGGTTTAGGAAAGAAAACCCTAACAAATTATAATTTTTTTTCAGAAAGCATTGAACAGCCAGTTGTTCCTCAGGTTAAAATAAAAGTAATACTGAAGTGAAATATTTATATATTGTCTTAGAAAAAAATGATTTAGAAGGAAAAAAGTAAACATGGAGTTTTCATAGTATATATATAAATATGAGATATTCTAGAGATATGGAAATCTATTCCTTCAATAGATTGGGGAGACTTCATGAGTGTTGAGATACTTCTACTAAAACCAAAAAATTGGGGACCCAAAGGAAAAAATGAAAAATGAACTCTATTTGATCGTGAAGAAAACAAAGAATTCAGAAGAATGTAGAAAAGAGTAAAATAAACTGTATCAAGTGAAGAGTCAAAATACCTGCCCAAAATAGCTTATAATTACATGATATAAATAGACAGAAACAAGGGTAAGAAGAGAAAGACTGATGGGCTGGCATTCAATATCTTTTCAATGCATTTTCATTACTCTAAAAGCTTAAGGAACCAACCAAACAAACAAAAAAACACAGAGAATTAAACAGGATTAGTGACATTCTGTTTTTCAAAAAGCTATGAAAGTTTCCGTACTGCCTTCCTGCACCCTTCCCTGTTGACTGTGCTGAGGAGTCCACTTCACGAAGCCCACTCACTGAAATTGAATAATCTGATCACTGTCTCAAGGATTTGGCCAGAGGGAGAAAAGATGTCACACTTTCATCCTCAAACGTCTTGGTGTTCAGTTCCAGGAACCTTGGCATTGCCCCCACTGTGAGGACACAGTTCCTTCTCAGGACCCACTGGGGAGGCCCAGCAGCTCTGGCACATCTCCTGCAATCTCCACAGAATAAGAGGAGAAGATGGCGGCAGAGTAAGGAGCTCCAAGAGTCAGCTCATCTTACAGAACAGTTAATAATCACCCAGAGCTACCTAATGCACCTGTTTGGGGGGCCCAGAAGACCAAAAGAGTACCCTCCAGCATCCTTGAAAGAATGAAAGGAGGAGAATGCCCATCTGCTGTGAAGTTTCATAAGTAGATCACTTCATGCTGTGGAGGCTGGTGTCCATACTCCACTAGCTGTGCAAGCTACCTCTGGGCTATTCTGTGGCTGAAGTTGGAAGATTCACATCCCAAAAACAGGAGAGACAGTGATGGTTGGGCACCAACTTCAGCTACTGATTAGTAAATTTGGCTGGCTAAAGTATAATATTAAGAAGAGTTAAAGTTTGAACCTGTCCCGGTCAGAAAGAAGCTGGTAGCTGCCATTTTAACTCTGCCCTTGGGATGAGGAAATGCAGGACTGATTGAAAATCACAGTAACACTAGGGACTTGCTTCTTTCCTTCCAGATCAGATTGCAGCCCTAGCATAGGCTCCAGCCCCACCTCCAGCAGGGAGGAAGCTGGGTGGGGGGGTACCTGCACCAGCTTGTCTGGTCAACTGCTGGTGCTTTCTGCCCACACAGACTGGTTTGTTGAGCACCTTTGATTCCATCCCTGCCCCCATCCACAGGATAGGAGGGGGCTGGTGTTTCTTCAGCTTCTCTGGGAAGCCATAGGTGCTTTCAGCCTGCAAAGAATGGATAGTCAGACACCTGGGGTTCCATCTCTGCCCACCCAATAGGATAAAAGGAGAGCTGTGTTTACTCGGCCTCTCTGGGCAACTGTAGGTGTTTTTGGCCTGCATAGACTGGTTTGTTGGACACCTTCAATTCCATCTGCTCCCCACCTTCCCATAGGATAAGAGGGGGCTGATGTTTCCTCAGCCTTTCTGGGCAGCTGTAGGCACTTTTGGCCTTCATGAGCTGGACTGTTAAGTGCCTCTGGCTCCAACTCTACTCCCTATAAGACAAAAGGGGGGTCAGTGTATCCCCAGCCTCTCTGGGCAACTGCAGGTGCTTTTAGCCCACACAGACTAAATAGTTAATCACCTGTGGCTCCATCCCCACCCCACTCCCCATAAGATAGGAGGGGAGCTGTGTTTTCTCAGCCTCTCTGGGCAACAGCAGGCACTTTCAACATGCCTGGACTGGACTCTTGGACATCTGTGGCTCCATTCCCATGTTCCAGTAGGAAAGGAGGGGGCTGGTGTTCCTCAGCCTCTATGGGCAACTTCAGGTGCTTTTGGACCACATGGACTGGTTTGTTGGGTGCCTGTGGTTCCATCCCCACCTCTTAAAGGGCAGTAGGGACAGTATTCTCTCAGCCTTTCAAGGCAACTGCAGGTGCTTTCAGTTCAAACAGATTAGATTGTGGGCCACTCTGGAGGGTTCATCCCTACCCTTGGCAGGGTAGGAGGGGGGCTGGTGATACATTAGTCTACCTGGGCAACTGCAGTCAGTTTTGACCCACACAGTTTAGTTTGCTACACACACATGCAACACCATCATTGCCCCTGGTAGAGAAGAAAGGGGAATGAGCTTCATCAGTCTCGCCTGACAACTACAGATGGTGTTGGCCTGCATGGCTTGGGTTACTACACACAGCTATAGCTCTATCTTTAGCCCTGGCAGAGAGAAAGGTGAGAGAAGCTTCACTGGTTCCTGGGGCAATGCAGGCAGCTTCAGCCTTCACAGTTTTCAGTACCAACTATATCTTTGGCTGCTACTACACAACAAGCAAGGAAGAAAGGACAAGGAAGCCCTAAACTAAAGAGAGAAACTGTGCACAGAATAAACACATCTAGTAAGTCAGATACCAAGACACCAACAAAAATTTACAATCCATACCAAGAAACAGGAAGATATGTCCCAGTCTAAAGAACAAGATAAGCCTTCAGATGACATAAGGAATTTGAGACAACTAATGAAAAATGTTCAAAGAAATCTTAATAAATTCAATGAGATGACTAAAGAGATTAAGGATATTAAGAAAACACTGGGTGAGCACAAAGAAGAATTTGAAGCAGGCATAGGAAAATAGCAGACCATATGGGAATGAAAGATACAATAAATAAAATTAAAAATACCTTGGAGGCATAAAACAGCAGATTTGAGGAGACAGAAGAAAGGATCAGTGAGCTTGAGGACGTGGCCTCTGAAAGTGAACATAGAAGAAAACAGATAAAGAAAAAATGGCAAAATTGAACAGGATCTCAGGGAACTAAATAATAGCAAGTGAAATGCAAACATATGTGTCATGGGTGTCCCAGAAGGAGAAGAGAAAAAAAAGGGGGGAAGAAAGAATATTTGAAGAAATAATGGTAGAAAATTTCCCAACCCTATTGAAGGACAATGTGCTTCTGGGTCCAAGAAGCACAAAATACTCCCATCTGAACAAATCTGAATAGACCTACTTTGAGACACATACTAACTAGAATGTCAAATGCCAAAGACAAAGAGAATTCTGAAAGCAGCAAGAGAAAACCAAGGCATCACATATAAAGAATACCCAATAAGATTAAGTGCTAATTTCTCATGAGAAACCATGGAGGCAAGAAGGTAGTGGTATGATATATTTAAGATACAGCAAAAGAAAAGCTGTTAGCCAAAAATCTTATATCTGGCAAGACTGCCTTTCAAAAATGAGGGTGAGTTTATAATTTTCACAGATAAACAGAAACTGAGAGAGTTTGTAACCAAAACACTGGCTTTGCAGGAAATACTAAAGGGAGTGCTACAGCCTGAAAAGAAAAGACAGAAGAGAGAGGCTTGGAAAAGAGTCTAGAAATGAAGATTATATCAATAAAAGTAACAGAAAGTGTAAAAAGAGTGGTAAAAATAAAATATAACAGAAAAAACTCAAAGGTCAAAATGAGTGAAGAACTGCTTTTACAGTAAGAACACTGAATGTTAATTGATTAAACTCCCCAGTCAAAAGACACAGACTGGCAGAATGGATAAGAAAATATAAGCCACTATATGCTGTCTACAAGACACTCACCTTAGACCCAAGTATACCAATAGGTTGAAAGTGAAAAGCTGAAAAAGATATTCCATGCATGCAGTCACCAAAACAAAAAACAAAAAACAAAAAACTAAAAAACAACAACAACAAAGAAAACAAAACGAAACAAAAATCTGGGCATCTATACTTATATCTGATGAAATAGACTTTGGAAGCAAAACCATTATTAGAGACAAAAAAGGACCTTATATATTAATAAAAGGAGCAATTCACCAGGAAGCAAGAACAATCATAAATGTATATGCAACTAACCAGGATGCCCCAAATTACATGAAGCAAACACTGGCAAAACTGAATATAGAAATAGATGTCTCTGCAATAATAGTTGGAGACTTCAATATACCACTGTCGGCATTGCCTAGAACATCTAGGCAATGGATCAATAAAGAAAAGGATAGTTTGCATACTATGATAAAAGGACTAAACCTAATAGACAATACAAAACAGTGCACCCAAAAACATCAGGATATACATTCTTCTCAAGTACTTATGGATCTTTCTCCAGGATAGACCATATGTTGGATCACAAAGCAGACCTCAATAAATTCAACAAGATGAAAATTTTACAAAGCACTTTCTCTGATCATAATGGAAAAAGTTGGAAATCAACAAGAGGCAGAAAAAGGGAAATCCACACATATATATGGAGATTTAACAACACTCTGAAATAATCAGTGGGTCAAAGAAGAAATTGCAAGAGAAATCATTAAATATCTCAAGGCGAATGAAAATGAAAACACAACATACCAGAACCTATAGAATGCAGCAAAGGCAGTGCTGAGAGGGAAATTTATAGCCCTCAATGCTTACATTAAAAAAGAAAGCCCTAAAATCAATGACCTAATTATACAGCTGGAGAAACTAGAAAAAGAACAACAAACTATTTCCAAAGCAAACAGAAGGATTGAAATAACAAAGATCAGAGCTGAAATAAATGAAATTAAGAACAAAAAATCAATAGAGAGAATTAACAAAACCAAAAGTTGATTCTATGAGGTTAACAAAATTGACAAACCCTTAACTAGACTGACAAAGTAAAAATGAGAGATGAAAATAAATAAAGTAAAAATGAAAATGTGGGCAATACTACTGAACCCATAGCAATAAAAGAAATCATAAGAGGATACTATGAACAAGTGTATGCCAACAAACTAGACAATGTATATGAAATGAAAAAATTCCTAGGAATGTACAAATAACATACAATGACCTTAGAAGAATAGAAGACCTCAACAAATTAATCACAAGTAAAGAGATTGAGACACTTATCAACTTCCCAAAATGTAAAGCCCAGGACCAGATGGTTTCAAAGGAGAGCTCTATCAAGCATTCAAAGAAGATTTAATATCATTCTTACTGAAATCCACAGATGATATGATTCTATACCTAGAAATTCCTGAGAAATCTACAACAAAGCTCTGATTTCAGCAGAGTGGCAGAATACAAGGTTAATATACAAAAATCAGTAGTTTTCTATACACTAGTAATGTGCAGTCTGAGGAGGAAGTCAGGAAAAAAATTTCATTTATAATAGCGGCAAAAGAATCAAATATTTTGAAATAAATTTAACCAAGGACATAAGGCACTTGTATTCAGAAAAGTACAATGCATTGCTAAATTTTTTTTTTTTTTAAGACCTAAATAAATGGAAGAACATTCCATGCTCATGGATTGGAAGACTAAATGTCGTTAAGGTGTCCAGGTCAATTCTACAAATTGATACACAAATTCAATGCAATCTTTATAAAAACTCCACCTGCATTTAAAAAAAAAAAAAAGGAAAACAAAATTATCAAATTTATTTGGAAGGTTAAGGTTCCTGAATAGCCAGAAACATCTTAAAAAGGAAGAGCAAAATTGGAGGACTCTCACTTCCAGCCTTTAAATCATATTACCTAGCTACAGTGATAAAAACAGCATAGTACTTACATAAAGATAGACACATAGACCAATGAAACCAAACTGATTGTTCAGAAAGAGACCTTCACATCAATGGTCAAGAGATTTTTGACAAGGCTGTCAAACCCACCCAGCTCAGGTAGAACAGTCCATTCAACAAATGGTGCTGGAGAACTGTATATCCATATACAAAGAAAGAGGACTCCTATCTCATATATACAAAAATTAACTCAAAATGGTTCAAAGACCTAAACGCTAAGAATTTACTGTGTTAATAATAGGGTGTATGGAAAAAATATATCAAATATACACTATAGACTACAGCTAATGGTAAGAATCTGATGATATTATCTCATAATCTGTAACAAATGTTTCACAATAATGTAGTGTGTTGGTCGAGGGGTATTGTATGGGAATTCCCATACATGTGCATGATTGTTTTGTAAGTTCACAACTTCTCTAATAGAAATACATTGAAAAAAGCTATTAAAAGATTATTGTAAAATATAATAGTAATTCTACTTTAAAAAATGTCCTTTTAACTTCTTTGAGCCCTCTTGCCATCATCACAAAAATTTAGCAAACAGATTCATTAATATACCTATCAGAATTAATAAGTTGATATACTTGTGAATTATCTGAAGAAGGGGTGGGTAGTTGATATTGGAAAGCACTAAAGATGCAAAAGCCAGTAGAAAAACATTAATAGAATATATTTTAATCTTAATCTCTCTATTCATCCAGCCATCCTTTCTTCATCCATTCATCATCCATTCATAATCCAGTATTGAGCACCCACAATGGATGAAGGCACTGGGAAAAGCCAAAAGCAGGGCTGGCTAATCTTTGGAGACTTTCGTTCAGTGAAAACAATGATGGATGTCAGCCTACTGGTCAGAAAAAGATATTCAGAAGAAAATTATTATTTGAATATCAGTTTTCCTACTTTACTATATTCAATCTCAATTTGCTTTGGAACCATTAGCATTCAAAAACAACAACAAAACAGGTAGAGTAAAATAATTTTACAAGACATTTTTTTCAGATGCCATTTATATTTTATTACTATATTTAATGATTAAAATATCAATGAAAGAATGTCAAATATTCAAATATATTCACATACTTTAAGAAACTGAGAGTGAAAATATGAGGATTAATTCTAATTTCTTGTATTTAAAGGTGCTATCAAGGTTATTTTGGTTTTCTAATGAATATTTATTTGAGTTACTAACATTTTTGTTTATTTATCTATAGTATGTTATACAAGGTAGACTTGTGCCAGATTAGTTAGAAACATGATGATGTTATTTCCTATATTCAGAAGTTAAATATAGTAAAAAGGGCTGAATATGGTTGCTAGGGTGACAAAAGGATGGGCTCAGCTGGATTTTCTGCTATTTGTTCTAAACACCCATGTTCAAGGCTGGAAACATTTTTTCAGAATTCTCTTCTCTATGTGGTTCCATGTTAGAATTTACCAATGAGAGATACTTTGAAACTTTGGAAACAAGACGTGAAACAGAGGCCATCATTCTAAAGAGATCATGGTTGTCAGATGTAGAAATTGCCAAATTCAGTGGCTTCAGCCAGACATGGTGACATCATAGTCAACCCCACAAGTTACTTATCAGAGTAGTGGCAGGCTATGTAGATCTCCCTACAAGCTTCCACTTCATGATGACAATTTGGTAGCTAGCCATGCTTTCCCCCCTCAGACTTTGTCACCTGCAGGGGCTTTTCAATGTACTCCATCACCTGAGGCTGAAGTTGTGCATGACTATTTTTCTAATCCTATGGCTGAAGCCTTCCAGATCTTTATTCCTGCAGCCTCTCCCATATCTGTGTAAATTCAAATTCCTATAATAAATCTCTTCATCTATAGTGATTTTTTGGGCTGTTTTACTTTTCAAGATCAGTATCAGTGTTATGTCAAGCTATTGTGGAGCCTGAATTGAAACAAATTAGCAGTAGTACATTCCCTGCCTGCTTTTATTTAAAAAATTGACATTTTGTTCACCATGAATTTTTGCATTAATTTTCATTTTAAAAAATATTGCATTAAAATATTATTTATATCATTCATTAAGATTTTTGATACCTCCTTAAGTTTTGCTCCCAAAGTGAATCCGCCACTTGACTCTGGTCCCTGAATGTGCCCTGGCATATATCATATTAAGGTTTCTCAGCAATTATTACTTCTTGCTAACCTTGTCCAGTCAGAATAATGACATCAATGAAGTGGACCAGATTGATTTACAAGATCCATCTTTGCTGAGTATATTCTGGCAAGGCCAGACATGAGTTTATATAACTCTAAGGTACGATAGTAAATGTATATTGTTGTCTTTGTCAGATGAAAACAAATTTGCTTTTTTGGTCTTTACTGATAGATGTATATGTATATGTATTTGAATGTGTATATGTTTACATATGTATAGAAAAAAAGTAATTGCTTTATTCACAACTGCATACCAGGTATCAGGGTTGTGTTGACTTGCTCTAATATAGAAATTGTATCTGGAACAGGAGCTGCAATTGAAATCAAATATGATTAAGTTAACAATAATCCATTGTCATTCTCCATGATCCATAGGTCTTTACAATCAAGCAGGAAAGTTGAATGATGCTGTGGTAGGAATCAACATCCTTTGTCTTTTAAGTTTTGGATGGTGGCACATATTTCCAAGAATGTAGTATTATTTTTGGTTTACTATTTTTTATACAGAGAAACTGTTCTAGTGGTTTTCCTTTGGCAATTTCTACCATAAGAGCTCTTACTCCACTGGTCAGGGAATCAGTAAGAGGATTCTTTCAATTATTGCATATATGTATTGCAACTTTGCATTCTGGGACTGGAAAACTAACCACAGAAAGGATTTGGAAGCTTACTGATCCTACCATGAGATGGTACTAAGGCAAAAGTTTATTAATAAATAACCTCATTAGCACCTCCTTGGATTGACAGGCCAAAATTCTATTTTGAGTCCCAAGAAATTAACGTTAAGAGCCAAGTCCAGTAATTTCTGAAAAGTCTGGAAATTTCTCTTAGTGCACCTGCATCCTGCTGTGACTCCCTTGATAGGTTGAATTATGTACCCCAGGAAAAAAACAAACATGTTCTAATCTTAATCCCATTTCTCTGGGTGTGAACTCAAACATAGGACTCTTTGAAGTTTTTCTTTTCAGTTAAGGAGTGGCCAACTGAATCAGGATGAGTTTTACCCCAATTACTAGAGACCATATAAATAAAAAGCCATGGGGAGGAGCTAGAAGCCAGAAGTCAGTTGGATCCCAGAAGAGAGAAGAGAGTACATCACCGTGTGATGAGAAAGCCAAGGAACCCAAGGATTTTCAGCTAGTCAAACACTACTGACTCAGGGAAGAAGTAAGCCTTTTTAGTCTCTGAAACTGTGAAACAATAACTTTCCATTGTTTAAGCCAACCCATTGTATGGTATTTGTCATAATGTCCTGGAAATGAAGAAACTCCCTGTTTTGGTGATTCAAGTCATCAGCTTGGAAAAACAAAACAAAACAAAGCAAAATGAAAACCATCTTTATAAAGGTTTTTTTCTGTCTTCATTTATACTTCAAGTAAATTTTTAGTGGGTTGCATATCTATATAAACCCTAGGGACATCAGTCATTGTGAATACTCCTCCAGTCCTCCTGCTCACTACAGTACCCACAATCATCTTGTGTGATTTGTCTTCGTGTATGGAACAAGCCCTGCAGGACTTTGATTTAAGATCCTGGTAGTTCACCAGGACTTCCTCATGGAAGGTTTTTATCTTTAATCCTTTTCTTCTTAGTTTGATAAGACTGCTAAACTCTCTACTTTCCTATTCAGAGATTACTTATTTATTTATTTTTTTTAACTTCGTTTACCATGTTCTTTTACTTTTCAGCAAGTATCTCGAGGGGAAGATTGGTTGAGTGAAGGGAACAGCTCTCAATTCTCCCTTCCCATTAGGCCAAGTTCTTATCTGGCTCTTTGTTGTCTCTGAAATCTTTCTAGTCCACTGAGTGAATCAGAAGCTCAGTTCCAACATTGGTTTTCAACAGTGACCATTGTTAAGGCAAACTCCAGATACTCAAACCCTTGTCTAGAGGCCAGAATCCAAAAATACTCCAGGGCCGTTCTTTGGAATATTTCTTTGGAATACTTACGTGTTTTATACACTCACATTTAAATCTTACTATTTGTGTTTTATGAACTCTATGTTAACTCCAAAGAGTTTTTGAAAAGTCGTTCTGGTTTTAGCTAATAAACTTTTCTCAATTAATGTCTTCCTTTGAGATATTAGGAAACCATTCAATTTCCCATGTCCTTTAGGAAGATTTTAAGAAGGAAATATTAGATTTTCTTTTATTTAATTATTCTTTAATGAGAAGAAATTTATTCAGACTATGAGTTTAACAACAAACATTGGAAATTGCTTGCGTACTTTCCATTTTTTAAGTTAGATAAAATCCTCTAATGAAGCTAGAGTTAGAGTGTGCAGTGTTATTTCAAATTTCTATCTAATGCCCATATCTAGTACATATTCGCGGGGCTATTCCTTAGCCTCCATTTCTGATTTTAGGACACTAAACTGAACGAATTAAAAAAAATAGAAGTTATTGACATAGATACTACCAAGGTTCTTCCTATTTTTGTCCTACATAGAATGCTAAATTTATGAAATATAAAGATTCTAAATACAGTGTGCCAGTAATAGTAATGACCCTTCTCTCCAAACTCTACCCCTTCCGCCCATCGCACCCCACCCTACCACTCCCACATTTTGTGCTCAGTTGTTCTCAGGAATATAATGCTCAGGAATATGAGTCTGAAAATGTCTATAGAAGGAGTGTTATTGATGGACCACTTCAAAAACCATTCTTACTTAAAATGCACCATTCTGAACCTTCCTGTCTAGTTTTCTGGTTGTTAAATAACTGGGTCTGTGAGCAAAGTGTAAGCAAAAGGAACAGGAAGGAAAATCTCTTATATTTCTTTAATCTGGGAGGTTGCATTTTAGATTGAAGAACATGCCAGCAATTGCCTTGTATTTATTCATTATATTCCATTGTTCTTGCTGCTCATACTTTTTTTTACCATGTATAAGGTGACTATCAATATTTTTTCATCTCTTTTGTGTTTTAAAAGCCATAATTGTTGGAACTTGCCCCAAGAAATTCTAGATATAATATTAAATAAGAAGTTACTTCTATAATTTAGAGTTATAAAAATTATATATGCATGTTTATCCTTACTATTTTACCCTTATAAAGGCAATTTGATAAGTTTTTGGAGAAGAATAACCATTTGAGATATTAAATGTCTAACTTTTCTCAGCTCTGTATTTAGACTGTATTCATAATGTCTAAAACAGTGACTGACATATATCAGTACAAAAAAGGACCTCCTTCAGGTCCATAAAATCTAAGACCCCTGGAAGGAGAGTTGATATTAAAAGAAAATAATAATAAATTCATTTTGTATAGCTGGACACTAAGGAGACAACTTCTTTATATGTCAAAATCTAAATTCACTGAAGAGATTAAGTTGATTTTTCCTAGAGAGAGAGGAAATATAGGACAAGTCCTTTGAGATTTAGAAGGTATGTTTATTCACAGGTTTCTGGGATCCCAACAGGGCTAGGGATAGAGGTGCTAGATGGAAATGATGAATGTGTTATTGGAAACTGGAGAAAAGGCAATCCTTGTTTAAAGTGGCAGAGAACTTGATAAAATTGAGTTCTGATATCAGATGGAAGGCAGAACTTTAAAGCAATGAGTTTCGATATTTACCTTAGGAAATTTGCAAGCTAAGTGTGGAAAGTACAACCTTGTTTCTCCTAGCAGCTAATAGTAAAATGTGAGAGGAAGAGGATAAGCTGAGAACTGATCTCCTGGGCACAAATAAACCACATACTGATGGTTTAGAAACCATTCTGAGCTTCTAGGAAGTGAATCCACAGAGAATAGTCATCCATGTGATGGTTTAACTGAACATGGAACCAGTCAGTAATTTCCATGCAAGTCAGGATTGGAGGTGCAGTTATGTAGGAAGTATCAGTGGAAAGTCCTTTTGTCTGATGGTTTGAACCCCTGTAAGTTACACACAAAACCGAAAAGCTTTTTTAGAGATTTATATGAACAGAACCACTGTCAACCTGGACTAAAAAGGAGAGAGAAGGGACAAATTGAATGAAAAATCATTTCAAGGGCAGACCAAGTAAACTAAGGTCTGGACTGAAGACATCTTCTCAGGCCAAGAGAGTGGGCCAACCCATGTGCGTGGAAAGGGTGAATCTATTCCAGTTTTAAGAGAGTGTGGAGTCTGTACTGGCAATCCTGGAGAGCCAGGCTGCCATCCCAATGCTTGGAAAGAGTGGAACCTTCACCCCAGTGTTTGCAAGTACCTGGAAGGGGTGGGGCTGCCACTTCATCAGGCCCAGAAGACAAAACATCCTTCCATAGATGACTCTCAGAATTTGAAATCTAATGGAGTATGCCCTGCTGGGTTTTGGAATTGTTTGGGAACCATGGTCCTTGACTTCCTTCCAATTTCTCCCTATTGGAATAGAAATGTTTATCCTATGTATGACCCTCCATTGTATAGCTGGAACAGATAGCTTGTTCTCTAGGTTTCACAGGTCCACAGATAGAGGGAGATTGTGCCTCAGGACAGATCATACCCATAGCTGATTTTGATGAGAAGCATTGTTTCTGAAATGACTTAAGGTTTTTGGAATGTTGTGATGGAATAAAAGTATTTTTCATGTAGAAACAATATGTCTTTTGGGGGTCCAGAGAGTAAAGTGTGGTGATTTGACACTGTGTGTACCCCAGAAAAACTTGTTCTTAAATTTAATCCATTCCTGTGGGTGTGAATACATTTTAAGTAGGATATTTTGATGAAGTTACTTCAATTAAGGTGTGGCCCAACTCAATTAGGATGGGTCTTAG
The DNA here is from genome assembly GCA_029593785.1 of Cabassous unicinctus. Lineage (NCBI taxonomy): Eukaryota > Metazoa > Chordata > Mammalia > Cingulata > Chlamyphoridae > Cabassous > Cabassous unicinctus. Next base: position 16,481 of record JAQZBX010017450.1, on the reverse strand, counting down.
TTCTATTACAGGAATCCTTTATAAGTGGAATGAAACTCAGAGAGAAAAAGCCAGAGGAAGCAAAAGGCTGGACATTGACAGAACTTGGAAGAGAAGGAAGAGACCAGGAGACACTGCCATGTGCTTTACCATATGAAAAAGGAGCCAAGGATTGCTGGCAGCCAGCCTCAAAATTCCACAGTGTTTGGGGAGAAAGCATCACCTTGATGATGCCTTGATTTGGAATTTCTTTTAGCTTCAAAACTGTAAGCTAATACATTCCCATTGCTTAAGCCAACCCATTGCAAAGTATTTGTTTAAGCAGTCTAGGAAACTAAAACAGGCCACCAATGGAGATTCCCATATCTTGGTATAATGATGGTCTAGGTAAGGGCAATAGCAGTTTCAAGATTAGTCTTTTCCTTGTTCTTGTTTGATATCACTATGTGGTTCTATCATCCAACTAGAAAAGAAAACACTTTGATTTCTTTTGCAATTCTCCAATTGTTTGACAATTAGAGATTTATGTTTTTTTAAATTATTCATTCTTATGAATTGAATATCTGTGAGCATTGAGTTGTTTTGCTTGTATTTATTTTCTTAGGCAAGGTTTCTGAAAGTAGGATTGCTTGGTAAAAGGAATGAATGATTAGGATCTTCATTCATAGTGCCAAATTCAACCAAAAAAAGTTGTTTAATTGTAATGACCATAAGCAGGATATGATTACACATACCAATACAGTTTATCTATCATTAGTCATTAAATATTAAAATCTGTCATTTCTGAATTGTATTTTTATATTTTTTGCTTAAAAATAAGGTTGAAAATCTTTCTGTATAAATCTGTTTTTAAACTAATTTTATTTCATCTTTTATGAAGTGTCCCTTTATGTCCTTTACTCATGTATATTGGGAAATAAGAATTTCTTAATGATTTATTTGAGAATTTTATTTATGAAAAATGGTAACCCTTTGCCTTTGATATTCAGTACAAATATCACCTGTTTTTAAAAAATCTGTTATTGGTAAACCTTTTAACATATATTCCCTGTCCTCAATTTTTTTAAAAGATTTTGAATACTAGCTATCATTGGTTTATTTTCCTGATTTTATTGGGATTACCTGGCATTTTGCCAATTATTTTTGATCTTGGTTTTTAAAATGAGAGCAAAATATTTCAAGATGCTAAGTTTTTCCAGAATTTCCTGCTAGGAAAAGCAGGAAAAAAAGAGGCTTTTCTCTCATTTATTTTTGCATTTAAGTAATGACTAGTCATTGTACTTTATTAAAGGAAAAATCTGTATTTATCCTTGTTTTAGAAGAAATGCATATTACCAGATATATCTCCCAAATTAGAATTTAATAACTTATAATATAACAGGTAGAGACTTCTTTACCTTCATTTTGTGATTATTCTGATGTTAAATATCATTATTTATGAAAGCAGGAATATTAGAAAAAGTAACAATTGAGGAAATGTATGCACATATATACACACATGTATATATACAGATACATATACCTTTGTATGTGTGTGTGCGTGTGTGGTTGTTAGTGTGAAAGTTAAATGTAGAAGAAAGAAATGAGACAGTTGAAAGACTCATGAGAAAGCCCAAATTTCTCCCTTTTATAGTTGTTTTAGTAATATGTTCCCAATTTTCCTTGATACATGTTTCTAAAAGTTTCTAACAGTTAAACATTTCTAATATATGATTTCTCTGGCTTTCTATCTTTCCATTAAATATTTAAAAGATCATATTTTGTTTTGACTGTCTGAACATGTTGCTATGTCAATATAGTAGTTTATTCTGTAATAAGTGAACATAACACATTTTATTTCTCACTTCCCTCCTCAAATGAGTGTTTGTGGCAAAAATCAATCCACACATGGTTGATGCATCATTATTCATAGATAACTTCATGTGACATAAATTTTAAAAAATCACCTTGAAACAAAAGCCAAGCCGTGTGATTTCAGATTGGAACTAGATTTTTAAAATGTATTCTATTTTGTTCCAGATTTGGCTTATGGTTATTTCAGAGAGAGAGAGAGAGAGAGAGAGAGAGAGAGAGAGAGAGAGAGAGAGAGAATTGACAACATTAAATGCTCTGGTTATTAAACTGCAACACAGATTCTTATTAAATTATCTATATTGCACAATAGTATCATATAAATTAATTTTTCAAAATTTTTGTTTGTTACATTATTTTTCAGTATTCCAGGCTACTTAATATTCTGTTTTCTATCATTTAAATGTGGTTTAATCCTTCTATCCTCTCAGTACTGAAACTTCAAATGTTTTGTGTCATTGGATCATTTGGAAATTAAACGTGTTTTTAAATTTCGGTCTTTTACATGCCATAAGTCATTTTGTTAATACATTGTGAGGTAAAAATCATTCCATTTGGATCTTCTGAATCATAGGGTTCCTTGCTATTTATAGGAATACAGCATCTGAGATGGGGACCCTGGAGATGAGTTTTATTGAATGGCAGAGACTACTGACCTCATTCATCCATGTCTCAAAGGTTGATTTGAATTGAACTAATGCCTCACAAAGCTGATCAAATTTTGGTCCTAGAAAACATCACTATATTTTGCAGAAAGAAATAATTATTTCCGCCTTTTTCTTTCTTAATCGGTTTTCATGCATAAACTATATTAAAACAAGTCATTTTCTACTAAATGTATCCATAGTTATAACAACAGTTGAAAGAAATTACACAATTTTAATAGCCTCTTCTTATATAACCTAATCTATTCATGAAACAATCTTCTTATGAACTCAGTAATTGGGGATCTGAAAAAGAGATGATTAAAATAATCTAAAAGTATTTTTTAGCCATCTGGGAGTAAACAGATTGGTAGAGCCACCACTGGCATGATGATGAAACTCCTTAAAGATATTTTGGTGATGGGCAGGGGTGAGTGGGGAGAGGGAAAGAGAAAAAGGGAGAAAGACCGAGGAAGAGAGAAAGAGATTAAGTTCTGGATCAGGGAGGGAGAAGAAAAGAGGGAGAATGGGGGTATTCACACAGACTAATGACAGGAACTAGGAAATAAATAGATACAAGATTAAGAACGTTTTTTCCTCAAGTCAGATTTTGGCTGCTTATAATTTTAAGAATGGCATAGAATACTGGGGAATCTGTTCTTGGTACAAAGATCTTATAATTTTTAAAGCATGGCTTTAAGCTTATGCCATAAGTCCACTTAATTTATTCCCCAGGAATGGGGACTCCATCCCCCCCTCTTTTTTTAAAATCAGTGCAATGATTCTAATTCATCAACTTCATTGACCTCTAATGGTTGTCAGAAATGAAGAGAGATCAAGAGATATCTAGTCGACAAATAAGATATTTGGTGCAGAACATGCTGTTAGAACCAAGACCGTAGAGAGGGTGAGTCAGGATTAATGACTAGGAGTTTTAAAAATTCACTTATGCAATTGGAAAAATGTTTAAAGGCAATAAGAAATGATATAGTTACAGTGGATGACGCTGCAATCCAAAACAACTGGAATTGACTCATGTTGCCCCAGTCTTTTTAGCTGTGTGTCCTTATTTATACTCGTACTCTCAGCTTTTTTTAATATAAAATCGGCATCTTAATATGATCCTTCTATATTTATGAGGGTCAAATGAGACAAATTACTTTGTACAGTGCCTGGTACACAGCAGATATAGAGTATATTTTAGTAATTGTCATTATTATTATAAACTTCATCATTATGATGTCTAGTTATTGATGACAGCTTCTAAGTCTAGAAATATAAAATGATTGTGGATTCAGAGTTAAGCAAGAGATATTACACAGAAACCCAGTTTGTCAATCAGCCTGTGTCAAGAAATGTAACTGTAGCTAGAAAGTAAACAGTAGCAGAGATTAAAGTTTGAGACTACGTGAAGCACGATGAAGCCACAGTCCTTAGAAATATAGAGTTTCAGGTATTCTCAGCCTGACCTTGTGCATATTGAGAATAGTGGGAGAGGAAAAGTAAAATCTACATAAAGGTATTATGAGTGTAGTATAAATGAGGGGCTTGAACAAAAGAAAAAGGGAGGATGTGAAGGAGTCAAAGTAGGACCGGAAATATTTTAGTGCAGTTCTCCAAGTATGATGTAGGACTCCTTAAATGCCTCTAACTAGGGACATGATTGGCTAACACTTTGATGCCTGCCATAGGTAATCACTAAATGTTGACAATTTTTGAAATTGCAGAAATGTTAGGATAAGGAGTGTAGCAGTTTGGCAGTTTGATGTAATTATGAATTCCAAAAATAGATTTTGGATCATGCTTGTAAACTGGTCTGCTAATCTGGGCATGATTAAGTTATGATTAGGGTGTTAACTGGGCCATGTCAGTAGGGCGTTGAGCCCCATCCCTTGGCGGGGCGGGAATCAAATATAAAAGGCAAGGCAAAGAACAGAGTTGAAGCAGTTTTGATGTTGGAGTTCTGGTGAGGAAGGAGAGAAGGCCCCAGGATAGAGATGAGCCATTCGCCTGAGAGTTCACAGCTGGCCTTGTGGAGAGAAGCAAAGCCTAGAGAGCCTCATAGTCTACAGCTGACCTTGCGGAGGAAACAGAGGAGCTAAGCCAGGAGAGAAACGCAGCCCGGGGAAGAGAGGAACCCAAGAAGCCTGAACCGTGGCAAACGTGGGCAGCTGTCTTGCTCCCACACGTGGCAATGGACTTTGGTGAAGGAAGAAACTTACGCTTTATGGCCTGGTAACTGTGGAGTTCTACCCCAACTAAATACCCTTTATAAATACCAACCGATTTCTGGTATTTTGCATCAGCACCCCTTTGGCTGACTAATACAGGGAGCAATGCATACCATTATATTGTGGGTCCAAGTTTTGGAAGGGCTTTATAATAGGTTTCTTTTCTCTGCTGAAAATTTCCAGTTTTGGCTTCAACCTACTCCAACAAGTGATCATGTGTTTTGAAATACTTACCTACCACCCTCCTGACCTCCTTATTGACTTTGTTTTCTTTTTGGTCCATGTAGGTTGGGTCATTGCTCAGTTTTCCTTCCTAAGAACTTTTGAAGAAATTTCAAGAGAAAATAATTCCTAATACATGATAAATATTTGAATTTTATTTTGAATTCCCAAAATTACAAGTCATGCAAGAGAAAGGGGATAAACTGCTGTTGTAAATAAATTTCAATGTTGGAACTATTAGTTTGGAATAGGATACTTCATACAATGAGTGAGAATTAGGAGACTGTTAATGCTACATATGTAAGTAAAATCAGAATTGATGTCACAGAAAGAAGTGAGAAAAGAGGGGCCAGAGACCACAACTATAAGAACGTTTTGGGACTAGTAAGTGTTGTCAATTTCTCTTGTTAATTATTTTGTTATTCCTGCTTCTTTTCCTGTAATAATAACTGGCAAAATTCTTAAAATGCAAAATGTCCACGTATTTGTCTTTAGTTAAATCATAGAAAAGGTGAGATAGGAAGAGTATGTCCCATTTTACATTCAGTTTTTTTTTTTTAATCTACAAGGCATGGAGTAGGCAAAGGTAATTATAAAGTGGAAAAGCAATCCAAAATATTAAATCATTGATGTGTACAGCAGGAAAAAAGGGGATAATATGAAGAAATTAGGTGATTTCAAAAAAATTCTTAGGATCCCATTCTTTAATCCTCCCTTCTTCCAAATCAGAACAGATAAATTTAATTTTTGCAAAACTTTTTAGGAGAGACATTTCTACAGCTAAGAGCACATGGGATTCCTAAAAAAATATATGCTGAAAATGGGCTTACAATAAATAAAGACCATGGTCCATAGAAGTAAATGAATAGCTAAAAAGGGAAGTTACCAGTCACAACAAAATAATTAGGAGCATAGATAACAGAACAATCTAAAAGACACAATAAAGAACCCATATAAAAGGAACAATATAAGAAAAAAAGGTAAATTTGAAAAAATGTGAACTAGAATTTCTGAAAATACAGACTTTAAAAAGTAATATGCAAAATAATAGACATAGTTAAAGAGAAAATTAGTTATTAAAAATGTTTTACAACAGAAGGATGAAATATGTTCGAGAGAGAATAAGAGAAATGGAGGACAAAGTGAGATGGACAAACATATCCGATTGGTGGCAGAGCCTGATCCAGGAATTTAAAGAAAGTGCTTTCCTGTAACTTTAGATATAGTAGAAATGAGAGATGAGAAGGGAAAGGGGAATGGGGGAAAGGAAAGAGGGAGAGGGAGCTATGTAAAACATTATGCATTTAAGTTAAAACAAAAAAAAATTATTTAGCCACTAAAATTTAATTTTTAAATTACCATAAATGTTTCCAGATGATGAGGAAATTTTATAGAACTATGATCATGAAAGAAAATGAATTATTAATTAAAAAATGAACCTAGAAAAATGCTTACAGTAGTGTTCATTAAAATCTTCAGAGAACACAAAACCTTTATCACTTATGTTAATATTCTTTCAAGTTAAGGACAAGAAAAAGAAGCAAAACAGAATGGGCTCTACAACCCATGATATGAAGAAATTTATAGTTCTAGAGTTCTATATCTGAAAACTTCGGGGCCAGATATATTGAATATTTACCATTTGTTTTATTTTTAGAATGATAATATGTATATATTTGTATATTTTGCAATGTCCTCAATAAGGTCTAGTGTAGCACTCTATTATGTAAATAAATAATCTGAGTATATGGATAAACAATATTTCTACAGTAAAATGTACAATTATTTACATAATGTTTGATAAACAATCTATGCATTGCATTTATTCATACATCATATTTTACTAAACTAGTAAATGAAATGGTTTGCAAAATATAAACCTTAAATACTAGAATGTCTTCATTTTAATGCACATGTTCAGTGAAACTTCTAACATATGCAGATTCAAAGTAACATTATGCCTGTACACATATAGACGAGCATTTGCTACATCAGTTTGTTTAAAGGTAATGGAGAAGATATATTATTATTGCCGTTATCATCAAGTGGAGTTGGACATCTCATGAAGGTCTGAAAACAGGATTCTCAGGTGAGGAACTATCACTACAGTAAACTTTTTAAATACTTTAAAAGGTTTATTCCAGTGTTATCCACCCCATTAACATGTTTCAGATACTTTTGAAAGACTCTTACTCATGTCTTTCATTAGAATGGGACAGTCCTAGATTCTACTTAGACATGCATTAGCTGAGTAGATGATAGGAGTTAAGAACAAATACAAAAAAATACTCGTCTTAAATTACAATGAAATTTTGTGTGTGTGTGTGTGCATTTGTATATTCTCCTATATGATTTCCTTTCCCAGCATAGTTGAATTCTGTATTAGGCCAAGCTATGTAAACTTCTATTCAAAGAAACTCAAAGCAAAACCAAACATGCCTGAAACATTCTGGTTACAAGGCAAGAGCCTATAAAGCTGAGTGTAACAGAGCATTCAGTACAGGGCAGCTGCCAAGCATCAGCAGGGAGGGCGTTCGCATTCTTCAGTTCCTATCTCTAAGGCAATTGGTGACTCTGAGAATATCAGCTTATTAATTGCTATGTTTTCCCTCAAGAAGAAAAAATAAGTTCTTCTTCTTCCCTATTTTCCCCTCTTCCCCTCCTTCTACCCCCCTCCTCCAGGCCCCCCTTCTCCTCCTCCTCCTCTTCTTCTTCCTGCTGGTAATCTCTCTCCATTAATATCTTCAGAATTCTACAAAGAAAAATATTCTACATTTCCATGACTGCAAAAGTCAGAGAATCTAAACTAATTCTGGCACAACATAGTGACCCAACTCCAAGATTGTAGTGTTTCTTAATTCCTATTAAAGTTTTTAATATTAATGACTTCTCAAAGTCAGGAATTGTATATTTTCATCTGCTCTGGATTCCAAGAATGGCAACTGCAACTCTCAGCTCCTGGTGAATAGAACAAAGAAGGTGCTTTGGGATGCTCAAATGTTTTTATCTAATATGTGACTTTTTTACATTCTCCATCAAAATGGCTGTTTTTCTAAAAGGAATATCAGTATAAGCTACTGATATGAATAAAGCCGTCTCTAGCACAATGTTGTTGTGCTTCTAGTATGTAAAATATTTATATTATGTATATGAAACAAACAAATGAGAAGCAGAGAAAGTGCATTTTAAAATGTTATTTAACATGACAAGAATATAGAGATTAGTATGATTGCAACATTTGTTATTTTTTATAGGGTTTCTTTCTTTCTGTCTTTTGAAGCAATGCACTGAGAGCTGTAGTTGGCCTAGTTACTTCCAAACCATTATCTAGGATTACATACACAAAGTGCTAAAGAATCTGTTCTTAAATGTCTTCTGTTAACAATGCTGATAGCATCAGTCTTTAATTTATTAAAATAATAGCCTCTTTAATATCACTTGCAGTTAGCATTTTACATCTCCCATCACATTTGGACATTTCAATTTGCATAGATTTGAGTGAGAGTTTAATTTTGAGAAATTAAGCTGTCGCTTTTAAGTTTCAACTCACATAAATCACTTTTATGGCAAAATGTTGAAAAGGACAAATGTAATAAATGCTTGAAGAAAAGGCAGAAATATCTTATTTCTGTTCTTGTAAACTGATGTTTTACAAGATATCAGTAATGTAGGCACATGTTCTAAGAAAAAAGAAATGACTTTCAGTTATTTCTAAATTATCTATACATACACACACACATTAAACAGTATTTTAAGGCACATTATTAAACAGAAAACTGTCTATGCATTTCAGATAGATAGATGAAAGTATGTGAATTAACAGCTTATTCTAAAGGGATGATTAAAGAATAACAATATTAGCTACAATTTATTAACATTTGCAAGATGTCAAGGGCTGTGCTAGGTGCTTTACATGAATTATTCTTAGTACTAACAGGAATCATTCAAGAAAGATGGATTTAGCACCATTTTTACAATTTTGGAAACTCAATCTCAGCAAATTTAAGTAGTTTACTCAAGGGACATAGTAAAGCTGAATTCACACTCGAACATGTTTGCTTAAAAATCCATGTTTATTATCATTTCACAATCTCAGAAAATATCCTTTAAAATTTAATTAAGCAGAATAGCCACCTCTTTATCCACCTTCTTCCCATATTCTCTCCATGCACATCAATCAACTCAGGAAAATTATTGTTTCACATTTAACTCCCTATACGGAACTGGTTGCCTGAGATGAATCAAATCTTAGAACAAGAGAACTTTGGGATTTAGTTAGAACAATGAGCAGAGTTCTCAGGGCAACATTGCAATATGTTGTATGCCCAGAAAGTGTTCTAAACTCCCTAAACTATAGAGGTTTGTGACTTCTATCCTGCTGAGATCTTTAAGAAAATGAAAAGTGCAAGATGGTGGAGTGAGGGGCAGAGAGTAATGTTCGTGGTAGCTATGAGGTTTCCTGAGGGAACTACCTGTATGACACGATGAGATCTTGTTTGAGAGACTGAATATAGGATGCTATTTTTTTTTTTTTAAAGATTTATTTATTTTATTTATTTATCCCCCCCTTGCTGCTTGTGCTGCTGTGTCCATTCGCTGCGTGTCTTCTCTGTGTCTGCTTATCTTCCCCTTGCTGTGAGGTCTTGCCGCATCAGCCCAAGGCGCAGCGCGAGCCGGCCTGCCCTCACAAGGAGGCGCCGGGAAGCGAACCCGGGGCCTCTCATATGGTAAACGGGTGCTCTATCCATTGTGCCACAACTGCTTCCTGCCGTGAGGTTGCTGCATCAGCCCACCTCACCGCTCAGGCCGGCGTGCCCTCACAAGGAGGCCTCGGGACGCGAACCCGGGCCTCCCATATGGTAAACGGGGGCTCTATCCACTGAGCCACACCCGCTTCCCATAGGATGCTATTTTGATTCTACCAAAAACTAAGACAAGAAAAGTAGCTCTTTTATTGAATTCATCAGATTGTATTTGCTAGTCTTAGGAAACAAGGTATGATTTTACACTGCAATATGCTAGGATGAGTAGCAAAAGGAATTTATGGGCGTGCCTTCAATTATTTCTTATTTTTCAGAATAAAAGTGTGAAGCTATATTTTCTCCTAGTAAATTTGGAGTGCAGTCCTGTTTCAAAACAAATCTATATATTAGCAAACTCTTCAGCATTATGATTCTTTTTCTCAAAAGTTTTTCCCTTTGATATCTTGATTACTAAAACATGATAAATAAAACAAGAAAAGTTGAGTAGATGTGTGTGACAGTTTGAGATTTTTTATGAATCCCAAAAAGAGAAAGATTATGTTTGTAAATTAATCTGGTTCCTCTGGTTGTGATACCCTTTGATTGTAATAAATTCAGTGAGGGACCTCTGATTACGTTTAGTTGATAAAAATCAATTTAGGACTTCTGATGGGGCTACAACAGTAAGGCATAATGCAGGTGAGTCCCAGCCCCCTTGGTGGGCCAATATAAATGGACACTCAATCAAGAAGATGCCAGGAAGAGAGAATGCTCTGTCATTTTTTATCCTGGGGACCCGGGGAGAGATGAGGCATTTGCCTGATAGTTTGCAGCTGACCTTGGGAAGAGAAGCTATAGGAGACCCAGAAAGAAACGAGTCCTATGCCAGGAGGGAGGAAGCCCCAAGAGATATGCCTTATGCCAGCCTACAGCTGAGAGAGAGGAAATCCGGAAGGGAAGGCTGAACCCTTGCAGAGATCAGCAACCATCTTGCTTCAATTCATGGCAACTTACTTCGGTGAGAAAGGAACCATGAGTTGAACTCTTTAGGGCCTTGTAACTGTACACTTTTACCCCAAATAAATAAAAAAAGCCAACAGATTTCTGGTACTTTGCATTAGCACTTCTTTGGCAGACTAATACAGTGTGCATAGTGACTAGAATATTTATTTATTTATAAATTCATTTATTTTTTATTAGAAAAGTTGTAGGTTTGCAGAAAAAATCATGCAGAAAATACTGAGTTCCCATATACCTTCCCTCATATATGCAGTTTTCCCTGTTCTTAACAATTTTCATTAGTGTGATAACTTTTTTTACAATTGATGAAACAATATTACTTTAATTATACTATTAACTATATTCTATAGTTTAAATTAAGGCTCACTATGTTGTACAGTTCTGTTTTTTTAAAATAATTTATTCTAGTTAAGTATACACAACCTACCTACCCACACTCAAATAAATAATTCAGTGGTGTTAATTACATTCACAACATGTGCTACCATAACCACTATCCATTACCAAAACTTTTCTTCACCTCAACAAGAAACTCTGTACCAATTAAACATTAGATCCCCATTCCATATTTCCACCCTGGCCCCTGGTAATCTGTATTTTAGTTTATGAGTCTAAGAATTTTCTAATTACAATTATTTCACATCAGTGAGATCAGGCAGTATTTGTGATTTTGTGTTTGGCTTATTTGACTCAACATGATGACTTCATGGCTCATCCATGTTGTCACATGTATTCCATTTTCAAGCTGTATATATACACCACATTATTTTATACATTAATCTTTTGATGGGCACTTGGATTGAACCCATCTTTTGGCAATTGTGAATAATGTTGCTTTGAACATTGTTGTACAAATATCTGTTTGAGTCTCTGCTTTCAATTCTTTTGGGTATATACCTAGTAGTGGGATTGCTGGATCATATGTAATTCTATACTTAACTTTTCGAGGAACTGACAAAATTTTATCCACAGTAGCTGCACCATTTTACATTCCCTCCAACAAGGAAAAAGTGTTATTATTTCTTCATATCCTCTTTGACACCTGTTTTGTTTTGTTTTTTTAGTAGTAGCCATTCTCGAGGGTGTGAAAAAGTATTTCATTGTGGTTTTGATTTACATTTCCCTAATGCCTAATGATGTTGAATATCTTTTCATGTGCTTATGGGCCATTTGTATACTTTCTTTGGAGAAATGTCTATTTAAGTAATTTGCCAATTTTTAAAACAGCTTTATTGAGATATATTCACAAACCCTACAATCCATCCAAAGTGTACAATCAATGGCTTTTAGAATAATCACAGTATTCTAAAATTTTTTTGTGATGATGAATGTACAACACTGTCATTTGCCCATTTTTTTTAACAAATCAGTTTTATTGATACTTATTAATAAAGCATATAGTTAATCCAAAGTTTACAATCAATGATATTTGGTATAGTCATATAGTTGTGCATTCATCACTTCAATCATTATTAGAGCATTTTCATTATTTAAATACTAATAATAAACCAAAAAACAGACAAGCAAACAAACAAGAAAATTCTTCACCTCTTAACCTCTCTGTTTCCCTTGATGTACATAGCTGCTATTTCTGGCTATTTTTGCATATTTATTTATTTATTTATTAAACAATTTTATTGAGATACATTCACATACCATACAATCTATCCAAAGTGTATAATCAGTTGCTTTTAGTATAATGACAATGTTGTACATTCATTACCACAAAAATTTTTAGAACCATTTCATTACTCAAAAAGAAAAACTCCACCCCCTTAGCATTCCTTCCCCACCCCTACATAACCTTTAATCTAATTTCATCTTTATAAACTGATAAATATTTACATTTTATATAAATGGAAACATAAACTATGTTACACAATATATTTAGTTAATAGGAGTGCAATCATACACTATTTGTCCTTTTGTATCTGGCTTGCTTCACTCAACATAATGTCCTCCAGGTTCAGCCATGTTGTCATATGCTTTATGTCTTCATTTCTTCTTACAGCTGCATAATATTTTATCATGTGAATACACCAGTTTGTTTATCCATTCATATATTGATGGACACGTTGGTTGTTTCCATCTTTTGGCAATCATGAATAATGCTGCTAAAAACATCGGTGTGCAGATATATGTTCATGTCACTGCTCTCAATTCATCTGGGTATATATCCAGTAGTGGTATTGCAGGGTCACGTGGCAAATTTATATTCAACTTCTTTAGGAACTGCCAAACAGTTCCCCACAGTGGCTGTACCATTCTACATTGCCACCAACAGTGAATATGTGTTCCAATCTCTCCACATCCTCTCTGACACTTGTAGTTCTCTGACCATTCTGATAGGTGTAAATAATATTTCATTGTAGTTTTAATTTGCATTTCCTTAATCATTAGTGGTGTTGAACATTTTTTTCATGCATTTATATTTCTTCTTTGGACAAATGTCTATTCATGTCTTTTGTCCATTTTTTAATTGGGTCGTTTGTCTCTTTATTGTTGAGTTGTAACATCTCTTTTTATATCATGGATTTTAAACCCTTATCAGGCATGTGATTTCCAATTATTTTCTCCCATTTAGTTGACTACATTTTCATTCTTTTTACAGTCCTGTGAGGTGCAAAAGTGTTTAATTTTGAGGAGGTCCCATTTATCTATTTTTTCTTTTGTTGTGCATGCTTTGGGTGTAAGGTCCAAGAATCCACCACTTACCACAAGGTCTTTAAGATGTTCCCTACATTTTTTTCTGATAGTTTTATGTTCCTGGCTTTTATACTTAGGTCTCTGGTGATTTTACATCAATTCTTGAATATGGAATGAGGTAGGGGTCCTTTACCATTCTTTTGGTTATAGATACCCAGTTATCCCAGCACCATTTATTGAAGAGACTGTTTTGTCCTGTTAACATGGACTTGATAGGTTTGTAAAAATCCAGTTAGCCATAGAAGTAAGTGTTTATTTCTGGACTCTCAATTCTATTCCACTCATCAATGTGTCAATCTTTATGCCAGAACCATGCTGCTTTGACCACTGTAGCGTTGTAATATATTTCAAGGTCAGGCGGTGGAAATCCTACCACAATGCTTTTCTTTTTCAGAATGCTTTTGGCTATTCAGATACACTTTCCCTTCGAAATGAATTTGGTAATTGTCTTTTCTATTTCTGTAAAGTAGGGTTTTGGAAATTTGATTGTTATTGCATTGAATCTATAAATCAGTTTGGTTAGGATTCACATTTTCATGATATTTAGTCTTCCAATCCATGACACAGAATGTCTTTCCATTTGTTTAGGTCTTGATTGATTTCCTTTAGCATTGTTTTGTAGTTTTCTGAATATAAGTCCTGAACTTCTTTGGTTAAGTTGATTCCTATGTATTTGAGGTATTTTTTTGGTGCTGTTGTAAATGGAGCTTTTTTTCCTAATTTCTTCCTCTGATTGGTCAATACTAGTGTACAGAAACATTACTGATTTTTGCGTGTTGATCTTGTATCCTGCTACTTTGCTGAACTCATTTATTAGTCAAGTAGCTTTGTTGTAGATATTTCAGAATTTTCTAAATATAGGATTGTGACATCTGGAAGTAGTTAGAGCTTTACTTCTTCTTTTCCTATTTAGATGAGTTTTCTTTTCTTGCCTAATTGCTCTAGCTAGAACTTCTAGTACAATGTTGAATACAGTGGTGACAGTGGGAATCCTTGTCTTGTTCCCAATATTACAGGGAAAGCCTTCAAACTTTCCCCATTGAGTACAATTCTGGCTGTGGGTTTTTCATATATGCCTTTTATCATATTGAGGGATTTTCTTTCTATTCCTATCTTTTGAAGTTTTTTTTTAATCAAGAAAGGATGCTGGATTTTGTCAAATGCCTTTTCCACATCGATTGAGATGATCATGTGTCTTTTTTCCCTTCAATTTGTTAATGTCGTGTATTACATGATTGATATTCTTATATTGAACCAGCCTTGCAAAACAGGAATAAATCTCACTTGGCTGTGAGGTATAAGTCTTTTGTTATGCTGCTGTTGAATTCTATTTGGACGTTTTTTGTTTTGTTTTGTTTTGTTTTTCTTTTGAGATAATGAGGTGGGTGATTGAACCCAAGACCTTGTATGTGGGAAGCCAGTGCTCAACCACTGAGCCACATCAGCTCCTCTGAGCTGTTTTTTTTTTTCATTGGTTTGCTTGTTGTTTGTTTTTGGATTTTTTAGGAAGCACCAGGGACTGAACCTGGAATCTCCCATGTGGGAAGCAGGCACTCAACAACTTGAGCCTCATCTGCTCTTTTATGCAAACATTTTGTCAAGAATTTTTGCATCCTGTGTTCATTAGAGAGATTGGTCTGTACTTTTCTTTTCTTGAAGTGTCTTTATTTGGTTTGGGTATTAGGATAATGTTGGTTTCATAAAACATGTTGGGAAATTTTCCCTCTTCTTCAATTTTTTGGAAGATTTTAAACAAAATTGGCATTAATTCTTCTCAAAATGCTTGGTAGAATTCACCTGTGAAGCCATCTGATCCTGGAATTTTCTTTGTTGGAAAACTTTTGATGTCTTATTCAGTCTCTTTAAATGTGATTGGTTTGTTAAGTGCTTGGATTTCTTGTAGCATTAGTGTAGCTTGTTTGTGCATTTCTAGGAATTTGTCCATATCTCCTAGGTTGTCTAGTTTGTTGGCATATATTTTCTTATAATATCCTCTTATGATCCTTTTTATTTCTGTGGAGCCAGTCATAACTTCCCCCCTTTCATTTCTGATAGTACTTATTTGCATCTTCTCTCTATTCTTCTTTTTTAGTCTAGCTATGGTGTTGTCAATTTTATTGATCTCCTCAAAACCAGCTTTTGGTTTTGCTGATTTTTCTCTATTTTTTTTTTGTTCTCAATTTCATTTATTTCTGCTCTAATATTTATTATTTCTTTTCTTCTGCTTGCTTTGGGATTGGTTTGCTATTCTTTTTCTAGTTTCCCACTTCTTCAGTTAGATCTTTAAGTTTAGCTCTTTCTTCTTTTTTAATATATGCATTTAGGGCTATAAATTTCCCTCTCAAGACTGTCTTTTCTCTATCCCATAAGTTTTGATAATTTGTGTTCTCATTTACATTTGTCTCAATATATTTACTGATTTCACTTGCAATTTCTTCTCTGAGCCAGTGATTATTTAAGAGTGTGTTTTTAGCCTTCACACATTTGCAAATGTACCTCTTTTTTGCCTATTATTGGTTTCCAGCCCCATTCCTTTATGATTTGAGAAGATGCTTTCTGTAATTTTAATCTTTTTATATTTGTTGACAGCTTCACTGTGACATAACATGTGGTCTATCCTGGAGAAAGATCCATGGGCATGTGAGAAGAATGTATAATCCATTGAGTTTGGGTGCAAAGTTCTGTATATGTCTGTTAGGTCTAGCTCATTTATAATATTGTTCAAGTTCTCTGTTTCCTTGTTGATCTTCTGTATAGTTGTTCTACCTAATGATGTGAGTGATGAGTTGTAGTTCACAACAATTATTGTAAAGATACCTATTTCTCCCTTGAGTTTTGTCAAGAGTTTTTCTCATGTATTTTGGGACACCCTGGATAGGTGCATAGATATTTATGACTGTTATATCTTCCTGGTGGATTGTCCTTTTATTAATATATAATGGCCTTCTTTATCTCATAACTTTTTTTGCATTTAAAGAGTGTTTTGTCCAATATTAGTATATTAGCATTGGTTACTGTATTAGTCAGCCAAAAGGGGTGCTGATGCAAAATACCAGAAATTGGCTGGTCTTTATAAAGGGTATTTA